>JASCZW010017648.1:0-16725 GCA_034211315.2 Aedes japonicus | reverse complement strand
GATCAGCCTCCTGGGCTGGTTCTTCACTTTTGTCAGAAAATCTATGTACATAAAAATGAATTTCTGTCTGGCTGTCAGTCTGACCCTTAAAGTTTTGAAGACTAATATACTGAAAATTTGTATTGCAGAGGTTCCCTCCTCTGGAAAAGGGGCCTGTTATATAAATGAAATACAAATTTCTGCATATCTTAAGAGCTAATCAAGCAAATAGATCCAAATTTGGCATGTGGGAGTTTTTGAAAGTAATAAATGTCTTAATTGTTATTCGAGAGCCTTTCCTATTTAAAAGAGGGGGCTTTTAAACAAATTAAACAGAAATTTATGCATAACTCGATATCAAATCAAGCAAATAGAATCAAATTTGGCATGTGGAGGTTTTTGAAAGTAAAAAATGTTTCTTTGGTGTTTTGAAACCCCTGGCGTCTTCTGGAAGGGGGGCTCTCAGACAAATGAAATTTTTTTTTTGCATAACTCGAGAACAAATCAAGCAAATGGATCAGATTTGGCATGTGGAGGTTTGTGAAGACAAGAAATATTTGTTTACTGGTTTGTGAGGGGAGATCGGGGGGGGGGGGGTTATAATACAAATGAAACAAAAATTTAGGTTTTTGGAGGCAGGATTTCTATGTTTAAAAATTAATTTCTGTCTGCTATCTGTCTGTCTGATCTTCATAGACTTGGAAACTACTGAACCAATCGGTGTGAAAATTTGTTTGCAGGAGTTTTTGGGACTGGGAAAGGTTCTTATCATTTTTTGAGACTCCTCTCTTCTCTGAAAGGGGATCTCTCATACAAATTAATTAAAAATTTCTGCATAACTGAAGAACTAATCAAGTAAATCGAACCAAATTAGGCATGTGGGGGTTTTTGAAGGTAGAATTATTTTCTATTGTGGTTTGAGACCCCTCCCTCTTTTGGAAGAGGAGGGCTCTCATACGAATGAAACCGAAATTGAACCGATCGGTGTGAAAATTGTATGCAGGGGTTTTTCATATGAGTTTCATATGATGGTTCGAGACCCTTCATGCCTCTGGAAGGAGGGGGGGTCTCATACAAATGAAACACAAATTTCTGCATAACTCGTGAACTAATCAAGGAAATGGAATCAAATTTGGCGAGTGTGAGTTTTTGGGGGCAAGATTTTTTTTTCCTATAGTGGTTTAAGAACCCTCTCCTTCTGGAAGAGGTGGAGTGGCTCTCATACAAATGAAACACAAATTTCAAAGAACATAAGAATTATCAAGGTAATTAAAACACAAAATGTGTATTTATCGGGTAAGAAGAACGTTCTTATAGAAGTTTGATTCCCATTTTAGTCAAGAAAGGGGGCTTAAGCTACTCTCAGAGATACATTATGCAAAAGAAATTGATCTAAGGTTATGCTAGAGAAAATTACGTTCAAACTGACAAGATACGGCGTAGTTTGAAGATGTTTTTTTTATCAATGAAATGCGTCTACACAGAAAGAAAAACCATGGTAGAATTTACCAATTTGTGCGTTTAAGTAAGAGCATACATCTTAGTTTTTGATTTGGAGTAATTAATTTCGTTAAGTGATTATCCACTGGTATGTAAATTGAAAAAAAATACAGTGACCTGTCAAAATATATGGTGGTTTTCATGAAAATACAATAGTATATACGGAAGTTATTGTACATTACCATACACTCAGGCAAATAAACATAAGAGTTTCACAAGCTTCAGCTTATGAAAAATACTTTGGAATTTCATAAAGCTGACTTATGAATGGATTTTGTTTCACGCGATGTTATTTTTGTACGCCTTTAAGCTTTCTTAATTTGAAGTGTTGATATATACTAGTGGGCAAGTCACTAGATCGATAACCTCAAAGTTCAAGGTTCGAATTCAGGTTGCTCCATGTTTTTATTTTTTCAACAGCATTAAATTTCCTAGGGTAAATTGTTTTTGTGCTACTTTAATTTTCTGTGTGTATTGGTTTTTCTAATCCGTGTGATGATACCCGTTGTGTTTTTTCCTTGAATAGTTTCTGTTTACGTTAATTTTGATGGTCTCGTTTTGCGAATGTCTCATGATACACCGCCAGATGGCGTTCTCTTATGTTGGGTAAGTGGTGGGAGAGTTTATGTTGCTGGATTTGTGATGGCCAAACTGAGATCTCCGGTAATTATATTGACACGATGTTTTGAAGTGCAATGAGTTGCCACATAGTGGCAACAAAACGGTTATATTTGCTAGTTGCTAGTTGCTTATTGTTATTTGGTGATTTCGTTTAAACTGACGGTTATGGAGCTTTACCCACGCTTAGATTCAGGTTGGAATGGCTGTGCTTTAACTATTGGAGAGTAAGAGGGCAACATTGCTGCTATGAAGACTCCAGCCACTTCGGCGGAGAATGCCGAACAGATATTTGGCAGCTTGTTGCTTATGTTTACCGAGATGTTCCTGAAGTAGATGCCATAGCCGACTCCATGTCTGGTTGTGGGACCGTCTGTTTAACATACTCGGTATTCTGCATTTTTTTGGTCAAACGTTTGAAGTTATGTCCCGCAGGTTCTATTTCTTGGGGCTGTACTAATAACTCCATGTATCCATGAGATAGCCAGTGGGCACCTGTAGTATCTCACTGGCTATCTCCGCTAGCAAGCAGTTGGTAGATCCGCTTCGTTTTTCGAAAAATCCGGCCGTTTTTGGAGCAAATGGCTTCGTTGATTACAACGTAGAAGGGCGGGAATTCAATCTCCACACAGGCTTCGACAGCTTGGCTTGAAGATGGTTTGGATGAGATTGAGTCTGGTCTCGCAATTATTCTTCACCAAGTTGAAGGGATTCTTAAAGCTCAAGTAACTATCGATGATGATTCCCAAGACCTTGATCGTCTTTTTGAACGTTATTATTGGTGATTTGGCAGCCAAGGGCACGTTTGGTACTCGGTGGTTGTCCGGACAGATAACCGTATGGATACTTGTTGTTACTGAGGTCATATCTGCGGTAGTGAGGCCCCGCGTATAAGTCCATCTGCCAACTGCCAGCTGGGGCGCAATGAATGTCGCTCACCACTATCACCACAAGGAGAATGTTGACAGCGTAGTCTCATATGAAGCAGTCCTGCGGCAGGTGCCTGGCCACCAGGACTAATGTGACCGCCAGAACCAACCAGATCCTTGGGAAGCCCCAGTTTTCTCTCGAATGATTCGTGACCGCGTATTGGCGAGCAGAACCTCGAACGTCCTATCCGTAAATAAATTCTTTACGAAGTGCACTATGTTTTCGAAAATGCTTCACTCGGTCAAGGTTTTCAGCACACATGGTGTCTACGTACGGTTATATGCTTTTTGTTGATCCAATGCAACCATCTCCACATACTGTCCTTTCTTTTTTGCGTCTGACAAAACTTGGTCCAAGGTTGATGCCTCTGTCGGATCGGAAAGCAATCTGCCGATGGTCCAGCTGGTTCTTTTCTGTAAGTACGTCAACAACTCTAATGTTTACCACCCGTTCCATTTTTTTGGCTGGGAATGTGGTAAGGGAGATCGGCCGGTAGCTTTTGGTTTCTGATCTAACTTGCTCCTTCTTTGGAATCCGTATTACTGTTGGATAGGTGTCATTCAACCAGGTGGTGTCAAAACTATCGAGTATCCTGCAGCGCCGACATCTTATTTTGTGAGGCCCGGAGGAGGCTCCTTTTGTTGATTGGAGTGCCTGGTAGAGTTCGTCAATGGAGAACGGGAGATTAGTTTCAACCGTGGCAGGCGGAGTCACGAAATCTCTGATGGAGTTTTGGTACGCGTCGTTTCGGCAGGAGAATTTCGGCAAGATGCTTTCCGAGTACGTTTGCTGTCACCCATGGGTCAGCGTTGATACGAAGAATGGGGTGTTGGGTAGTCATTTAGCCGTTGAGTGAGTTTGTTTTCCCCCCACAGCTCAGCAGTGGGGTGCTCAACGCAGAAGGAGTCCAGCAACTGTTTCCAGCTGCTACTTTTGGCCTTCCGAATCGTTTGTCTACACCGGTTGTTTTGTCGTCGGTAAGGATCTAGGGCTATCTGATTGTCTGCGTGGTTATTTGAAAGCTTCTTAGCTGTTCGGAGCTGTTTTTTTCTTCGTTGAATATCGCCTTTATCGCCTAACCAAATTATGATTTTCGGAAAACGTCACTCAGTTTTGATGGATTTGCGATCGCTTATAAGGCACGTTATATTTTTCCTGTACTACGTGCCTTTCACAGTGTGTCTCAAAATAAGTGTCACATTTTTTCAGTCTTGGTTTATTTCAGCTGGGCAATTTTCACAGTGATTATACCCGTATTGAGTGTATTTTTTTACAGCTTATCGCTGAATGTAAATAAGCAATTCCATTTTTTTATATTTATCAGCTAACATGAAAGCCTTAACTATAGATTAGGAGAACAATTAGTAATCTCCATTTATTTCCAACTACCTTTCCTTATCTTCGACAAATACGCGTATTTCGTCTACAATGTGCAGACTTCTTCAGTGTCTCGTACTAATAACTCGACTAATAACTCGACGAAAGCCTTTACATTTGCAAAAGCTTTGACCGTGACAACTCTTCAGATATGATCTGGAATGCAAGCCGTACAAGAAACAACGGGTTCACGGGTTGAGAATTTATTCCCTCCTTCTGGACAGTCATAATACAAAAAATGATCGTGTGTATGGCAAAAGTCTTGCCAATATTCAAAGAGATAAACTAGCTATAGAACGCTATCAGAATGTATCGAAAATCATGGTATGGGACGCCGTTTCACGAAAAAAAAGCTTCCTCTTCTTTTTGTAGAAACTAACGTAAAAGGCAACACTGAATCGTTGAACCGAGCAGCTTTTGAAGAACCATCTGCTTCTTTATGCTTCAACGCTGTAAGGCAATACACCATATTGTTTTCAAAAGGACAAGCGTGGTGCGCGAAAAATTGCCCAATTTCATCACAAACGAAATCTAACCGTATATTCACTGGATCTCAACCCAATTGACTACTTTGTTTGGGATTATATGCTTCAACATATAGTTCCTAAGAAAGGGCTTACTGAAGATCGAGTAAAGAAACATTTGGTTGATATTTGGCACTGAATTATTCAGGAAATCGTTCGTGCCAGCTGTGATGGGTTTACTAAGCGATTGCGCAAAGTTATCAAGGAAAAGGGCGAGAGATTCGATTTTTATTTACATGGTTGATTTCTTCAACATGTATTTTTCAAATGGAAAATTAATGCTTTGATTTGATTGATTTGTTTAGCTGTAATCCCATTTGGTTTTAGTGGCACCTATTGTGAGACACCCTGTAATATCGGTTTTACCTTCTCGTGATCCAATAGAAATTACTTCACAAAATACTTTGCTGATGGTTTACGCTTTTATCCATGAAGGGAGATTCCTGTGTTTGGTCGTCCGAAAACAAGCACTGTCCCTTCTTCAACATAATTGCTTTCAAAACCAGCGGCAGCACATTCTCAACCAAATATTTAGTTTAATTCACATACCTTGGAAAAGCAACAAAAACTTCTCCTTTGATCTTCTTCAATATTATCAAGAACGTGTCACATCTCTAAACATGCATTTGACAGCTGCTACCAGCAGTATTGATGTCACCAACACAGATACATACTTTGCATTATAGTCACTAGATTCATAGTCTGGCGGATACAACGACGGGAGCCAATTTGAACTTTCAGTAAGCGGAGCCAATCGAGCATATCTCGAGTAATTCATGTTAAGGGTCTAGAGGCCCTTACTGTTGGTGACATCAATACCGCTGGTAGCAGCTGTCAAATGCATGTTTAGAGATGTGACACGTTCTTGATAATAGTGAAGAAGATGTGAGTAGTGTTTTGAACATCGGTTATGATGGAACATTCACATGACTTGAACAAAGTGGCAAATATAATAATGAAATTAAAATCACGTTACGTTTTTGGCGAACATGAAAAATGCGGACGATTCGCGGAAATGTTTGCATAAGTGCGTGACGTCAGGTCAATCTAGTTATACAACAACCGAGCGCGTGTTTTGACCTAAACACGCGCTCGGAGAAAGAGTAAACTTTAAGAAGTTTGCAATAAGCACGTTTAAGGAGCTGGAGGGGATTTTATTCAGCCTTGAAAGAAACACAAATTAACGCTACCGACCAGTAAACAAAAATATCCTTATCAGTTATTCACGTTCAAATTGTCTCAAGCTACCTTATTGTAGGTTGATAATTCATTGGAAGACTAGTAAAAAAAAGTAACACGTCACTTAATCACAAAAAAAAAACTTAAAAACTGTAACACTTATCAAAGTATTACTATTAAGCGCGAGCCAGTTCCTTGAAATTCTACTAGAAAAAGCTTATCCTTTGCCAGGTAGGCCTATTTTGTCTGTGACTTACAGACTTCTTCAGTGTCCAATGCTCGTCACAACCATTTTTCCGTGGAGATTTGCATTTAAATTTAAACAAATTTGATAAAAACAACTGTTGCATGTGTTCTATTGATTAATTGTATAACGTTTTAAAGTCGGAGACAACTATCTGATGAGACTACAGAATGCCATTTCCATGTTCCTTTATTCAATCTTTGCACGCAAAAAAACGTCACCAATGTTAACTTCGAGTAAACCGCGAGTAAACGGCCTTAGTTCTACTAATCGTAGCATGAAGTCATTATATTATCAAAATAGAAACAAACAATATAACATTGGCACCACAAAGCTTAAGCGATTGAGCCTACCAAATAAACGATCTGTTTAAAAAAAATTCAATCCATGGATTCCACTGATTCAACTCTTTATCTATTCAAATGGCATATTTCTTAGCTATTAGGTACGAGACTTATCGTTGTTTAAATTTACCTCTTCAGACAAGCAATTTCCAAATTGAAATATCATATTTACTGATAATCATTGTCAATAAATTTACCTCAAAAAAAAAGGAACATCGTCTGAAAAATCACACCCATTTCTTCCCGCTGCCACCCGAGCCGAACGACGAAGCAGTGGCATTAAGGGTAAATTTCAAGTCAACTCAGCAGAACAAGAACTGCCCACGCATTTGGCATGCCTTGATTTTTATCCGCACACCAAGCAAGCGAGCTCAACCAGCGAATTTCATGCCCAATTAAAATTCTCCCACATAAACAACGCAGCAGCCGGGGTCTCTCGCTCTCTCTCGCACATGCAGGTTGGTAACTCACCTATTCCGGCGGGTTGTAAGCAACCGACCGCATCGGGGGGATCATTTTCGACATTTCTCCCCTCGCTCGTCAGATGATCGGGTGCGCGGGGATCGGTTAATAAACCGAAAAGTGCGAACGCAATGTTCTCTCTCTGTGCCCTCCGTGTGAGTGGCAGCAACACGTTATTTGCATTTAGAGGCGTTTTACATTAAAACAAAATTTCTTCCGCACTTCAACTGGCGAGGCCGCCCGACATATGCACTTTGCTCTGAAAGCCAAAATGCAGTCGGAGGCGACGCGCTGGAAGTGATAATGCGCTTTTGTTTTGATTTGCACTCTCGCCTCTCTCGCCAGCGTCCGATCCCTGTGTGAGCGACGAGCTACGGGCGTTCAAAAATTTGGATAGTGCATTTTTCATTTCATCCAACCCAGTGCGGCACGGAGTGGTGGTTCGGGTTCGGGTTGGGTGAGTCCCTCACATGCAGGCTTAAAAAACTTTTAGATGTTCGGACCGATGTTGCATCCACTCGGGGCTGAAGAGCCCAGAGTCTTGATCTCGCGATTAATCGTGACATGGGAGAATAAAAATGGAATGTTTAGTGGTAATTACTGTCAAGATTTTTCGGGCGCTGATTTCGGCTGGGCCCCGTTTCGTCCACGCAGCCTAAAAAGATGCTGAGAGGAGCAGCCGGACGAATGATGCAAGGAATTTGCTTAATGGATGCGCGCTGCATTGGGGATGTGTGATTACACACACACACACACACATACAAGTTCGCAGTGAAGTGATGTGTCGAGAGTCAGAGGCGATTTATATGGGAAAGTCGCTGAAGGAGCAAGTAGGCTTGGACAAAATGAAAATAATGCATGGAAAGGCGTGACAGTTCTGCGTTCCTTAGATCCGCATCAATGTTGATGGTTTGACGTAGGCGAATTATATCTCGCTCTTAGATGATTTTTGAATAGTTTGGACTTTGCCAAATGGTAGATTCAGAGAATAACCAGAGTGTTTTAGATGCACTTTAATTGTTTTGACGCATACTCAATCTTACGGCAAGAGTGGGATGTCTAATGAGAATACATCACAAACAATTGGAACATTTTTAACGCTAATGATTTAAAAGTTATTCGATAGATTTTTGGGATTTTTTCCATCATAAGTTGAATGTTTTCGAGGCTGTTATCATAGTTTTTGAACATAGTTCTTTGATGAATATCAACAATTGCATATTGAACAAATTAAAACAAAACCAGGGATCGTGTTGTACTCAAATCTGTCCTTAGAAAACAGAACTTTGATTTGGAATGGGAATAAGAGATTTTTTTTTGTGTATAGACTTGAGAATTCAGAAATATATTTGAGGAAATAAAAGGGTGACCCCGGCGTAGTGGTTTACATCCATACCTCTCACGCCAAAGTCACGAGTTTGAATCTCACCCCTGGACAAGTTACAAAAATACCCAAAAAAAGATATTTGAGGGACTACGACGGGAGATAAACCAGCTCAGGGCTGATAATCTTGATAATCAAGGAACTATAAAAAAATATATGAAGAAATATATTAGAGCATCTACATTGTTTACAATCTGAGACAACTTTAAAGGTGTTTAGCACATCCATGGACCATAATATCCCTTTGTTTAAATTTTACTTCTTAAAAGTTTAGACCTTTTAACAGAAGATTTAAAAAAATGGTCCATAAACCAAGTGTTATCATATCTATCCCCTTCGGTTCTTTCTCCATATTTTTTTTTAATATTATATGGAGCATGATTTCAAACCATCAATCTTCCTATCTTCATCTTCCAAAAAGACAGTGTGGCTTATAGACGATCTGCAATGGTTGAATTCAGTATATATGGTATGAATAATTATCCTGCATAATTTTACAGAGACTTGTTCGACTGGGATTTTCTAAATGTTAGGTTTATTATGTAATGAAAGTCATTTTTGGTATTTATTTCCAAATTTGATTGATTCATTTGCAATTAATACATACATTATGGCTTAGGATAATAAGGCATGAGCAAGAGCATGATTGACCACCCGAAACCTGCTACTCCGTTATTGCTAGATCAGCTGTAACTAAATAAAGAACCAACAGATGATGTTTGGGACAATGTATAAGAACAGGTGATCTTAATGTTTTAATAGACAATACCAGCGCTGGCCTCGTCCGAATGCTGGTCATGTATGGAATAGGTAGGAATGTGTCGCTTTAAAGGAAGGCGCGGAGTCCACTTCACCAGCACTAGAAATCACTGGGGTGTTGGATAAAATGGTTGTGTTTGCCGCAGGATCCGTTTTGATAAAGATATTTTACTATGTTCCCGATGCACAGAGTTGCACAGTAACATTATTCAAATTTTAGCACCGATTCAAAAAAAGAGTAAGGATGTTGTTGGGACCGCTCACAAGTGTGGGTGGCTATTTCAGCAGAATCCCTAGTAGCACACTTGTTGCCATTCAGTTGGGATAACATAAATATGACTTGCTAAGTTGTAATCAAGTTACTACAACTAACTTTGATCGTAGTGTGCTACTTGGGATATAAGAATACATAAAAACATCGTGTTCGAAGACCGATTTGAACCAACAGCAAGAATGCTTTTGGGGTCACTCACAATTGTACATTATGGCTTTAGATAATTGCATTGAAAATAAAACAGGATGAGGTCGATTGTTTGGTTTAGAATTTGAGTCGCCCATTGGATACTGTCCGAATTTACTTATTTAACAAACGGCGTACGAGATGCAAACAAGATATTCGATGCAGCGGCGATATTAGAACAATTTCTGTGGAAGAGTGATCCGGTAGAACGAACAGAGGCTAGTAGAGATGTTGGAATGCTCATCACCAGTAAAGCATCTAAATATGCATTAAGACAGTTTCACTTGTCTCTACCGATCTTTGTATGGTCTGCGTACGTTTGATCAATTGAACATTGATTTTGATTAAAACTGGTAGGTTAAAATTGGTTGACAACTCGTCGCACGAGATTTTCAGCTGTAGCTGTCTTTGGCCTCACTACAAGGACGAATCAACCTTTGCCTGGTCTTTGATAATCACGATCTGTCCCAAATTTGGAATCAGCGGAGGCTTGCAACCTGCACTTAAACAGCTTATTCGTGCATTGCCAATAATCCAAACGGTTTTCAGGCAATCTGGAACTAACAAAAAGTTTCCTATGGTGTTAGTATTCTGAGGTCGGTAGAATCAAATGGCATCGGGGTTAGCGAACGATGTAGAGGTCGGAGAAGCTTGATGTATGCAGAGTATCGGGAGATTGACTAATCAACGAACTGGTCTTTTTCTTGGGCGAGTGATCGTCAAGTGACCTTGCGTGCTTATTCAACGGTTGACAGAGATTCTTGTTTGAGAACTTTCCAGTAGATTCCATCCTTTTAGCTCATAGAGTTCTTCAGATAAAGAATTACAAAAAAATGCATTTTCTCAAGTACTATCGAGTGCATCTTCTATTCCTCGATCATCTCAAAAACATATCCAAATACTTTGTCCTTCTACCTCATATTTTTGAGTCATTGAAGTTTAAAAAATATCTGGCTTGATAGCACCATCTGTAGGTTGAATTTTCAAACTAACTGGTCATTTTAAGGTGCCCTGGATCATCAACAGAAGTTTCCCGAAAATTTAAACTTTCTTGCCAAACAGCTCCGTTAGATACAGAAGTTCAAATAAACAATTGTTCTCTAGCACCATCTGGTGGTTGAATCCAAAATTAAACTTGCTATTATCATCACAATAGCTTGCCGGTTATTTCATCTTAAAACATATCTCATATCAAACCAAATATAAAAATGGTTTCTCGCAGGAAAGCTTGCCGCACAATCGCGTCCAACTTTCAACTCCAGATGTCTTTGAAGGTAGCAGGAGTTCTTGGCATCTTCTCAAGAAGACGTCTAATCAACGCTTCCCTCTCATCCCTGTTGATCATAAGGACCTGGTGTTGAGTGAAGAGAATAATGGATGAAGAGCCTTTCACATCTAAAGCTGCTCTTCTGGCACTTCGATCTTCTCTACAACAGTTTATCCAAGAGAGTGTTTGGTCGGGAAATGCAACGATGCTATACTATGCTACCGCACTATCTGGTAATTGGAGCTAGAATCAAACTGGACATATTAAGGTAGTCAATATTCATTTGAAGAAATTTCCAGAAGATTCCAACATCTTACCACATAAGGTATGTGAAGAACAACAACCGTTCAAATGCTCTCCGCTCGTTTTCAAATTTGCATCTTTCAATTTCAAAGCCCGCCGTTGCCCTATACGGAACTGTCAATACACTTTCTCTTCAGTTCTATTCGTTCTAGCAATAAATTACCGTCCACTCCTAGCGCTTCGCATAAGATCGCATCAGATAAGAAATTATCTGCTTCTGGCAAACTTCATCAAAGATCGTTACTTCCGCGCATGGGAGAATACAAAAAACAACAACCAATGTATGCCAAGATGTTGTACACGCCGGAACGGATGTATCCGGCGTCCACAAAGTGATGCACGATGTCCGTTTTCGACGCGGCGGGGTGCCGTTCTTTGAACGCGCACTCTTCTGAACGGAGGTGCTTCACTGTTTTTGCCATCACGGTTAGAGTTCGACTGATAGAGCTGTCAAATTTTATCTGCTGACTCATGGGCTGCTATGATTGATGCTGCATGGGTAGTTTTATCAGTGCGGGTGAAGGTAAACCCATGAAAAATCAGCAGTTTTTGTCAAATTTTTCAAATGCAAAAATTAATACGAAACAATTAAAATTAGTTTTTGCATCATTCATTTAATTTATTTTATCGTTATATCCGGATGCGCGAATTTTAGGCTTTAGTCCCAGCCATGTTTTCTTCATTTCTTTTACATTTTCCACCACTTAAGGTCGTTTGAGAAGGTGCTCCTTAAAAATGGCCCAGTATTTTTCTATCGGGCACAGTTCCGGAGTGTTTGGGGTGTCTGATCTGTCGGCACAAAATCGACATCATTCGCCGTGCGATGCCAAATTCGACCCAAAGATCGTCACACCATCGTGAGCCTTCACGAGAGGAAGAAGCCGATTTCGGAGACACTTTTCCAAATACACCTATATTGTGTTTGCGGTAACGAAAGGTGTACTCCGCTCTCCGCAAGTACAAATCGATTGCCAAATTAAGATCTTCTTGGCGAACTTCGGCATCTTCTGTTTCCAGAGTTCCTCGGGAACATCACACTTATCTTTGGCAGTCACATACAGGTTTTCTGGAATTTGGTTGAAGTCCACCTTCACATATGTCTCGTCATCCAAAAGGCAGCGATGTGGTTTCGTTAACTTCTGGTCGTAGTACCTCCGGGTACGGCTATTTTCGACCGTATTCTGTTTCTCGTCACGATTTGTGGAGTTCGGAACACTAAACGTACGTAGCCCAGCTCGAGTTTTGATATTCTGCATGAAAGTCTGCTCACATTCAACTTTTCAGCCACATCTCGAACTGAGGCGATCAGTTTCGGCTTAAAGGCCCCAACCACGCGTTTGTGATCGTTTCCGTTGACCTCACGGCTTTTTTTCCTGGAACTTTGCTTCCGATCAGCAATCAGACGTTTTTCGAACCGTTTTATGATACCAGACACCGTGGAATTTGCGATTCCTAATGTTTTTTTTTTTCCGATGGCACGAAGTACTTTTGTAAAACTTTTTCATGTACGCACTGTTCTTTCGTCTCCATTTTGAAAAAAAGCTAAAGAAAAAAAAGAAAAGCTTCAATTTGTGCTTCCCATTCTGCTAACAGTTTTTTACGATGGTATTATAAAAAGCCTTCTTATTTACTGTTTTTGAAAAATTCTTTCTTTTGCTCTTGTATCTCGTCAAACTTGGAACACCTGATTACTCTTCAAATGTAAACAATCTATTTGACATTTTTTTACAGTGTTACTCAGAACTAAACGTGTACTTCAAAAAGAAGTACAGTACTTCAACATAGAAGTGTTGTGAACTTTTGCGCTGAATAAAAGTACGGTTAATACTATGATTGAATTTTCTGGTAGAGATTTTTGTCCAAAGTTCCAAGTTCAAGTTCAAAGTAAGTTCTAACTATGAACTTGAAGGTTGAGTTGATCAGCACCACGAAAATTTTCTTGAACTTTCAGGTTACTTTCAATGTTAATCACAGTTTAAAGAAAATTAAGTTCTGCCTATACGTGAAGTGTTCGGTGATTGTCACCATGTGAGGAAATAGGCCGACGGAAAATAAATAAATAAATATACGTGAAGTGTCCTTTTATGCAGCAAAAAAGTACGATGGAGCAAAATTTCATTTAAACGTGAACTACTGAGTTCTAATCTCAAGTGATATTTGAACTTATGGTTGCTTGGGAATATGCAGTATGCAGAAATAATACAGTTTTTGTAATCAAAAGTATTTACAACCATCAGTTCATAGCCATGATCAACACTTTCTCCCTCTTCGATAATGATGCAATCAAAAGTTACCATTATGCCATTATTGAAACAGGTATTTCAAATATTTTGCTAATAGAATTAAAGAAAAAATAACAACACAAGTTGTCACAGAACTTTAAAGTGTGTTCTTAATCGTTTTCCTTAAATCATCCATTTTCATTTTTCAATTTTTTTACTAACAAACCTCCAAACCCCGTTTGTATTACACCTGATATCAGTGCCTTTATATAAACATACTACGACGTAGTCGAGAAAAACAGGTGCAAAATAAGTGAAACTTTTGTTATGATTTCACTATAATAGAGTTATATCTACATTGTAAACAGTTGATTCTTCTTTCTGTAAGATTCTGTTACTTTCTGTGGTACACCAGTCATCAAAATTCGTACGGTGTCCTCAAATACGTCCCCAGTGACGATTCTCCATCTTTTCTTGAAATCATCGGTAACATTTTCTTTCATCTTAGGTTCGAAGAGTTTCCGCTTAACTAGAGCCCAGTATTTCTCTATTGGGTGAAGCTCTGGACAGTTTGATGGATTGGCTGTTTTCGGCACGTATTTGAGCTCTTGTAACAATCGTTTTTGCAACAATTCTTTCTCGTATACATCCTTATTGATAGTGCTGGTAGAGACAAAACTTTTAGATTTTCGACCACAACTACATGTGACCTACCAAATCAAATACTCCTTCGGAAATTTGGAAACCTTCTTTGTCCGGAAATGCTCAACAACGGCATTCCTTTGCATTGCGGTGTAAAAAACCAAACCCGAAAGTTGTTTTAAATCTTCGAGTACGTTTGTTTTGTCGTACATTATTATAAAAGAAAACGTTTGCAAAAAATTGGAGTAAAGCTCCTTAGTTCGACTTTTTGCAGTGAAATTTTGCATGTCATCACGGTTGGACACCTTTTTCACTATGTACGCCTTCTGTTCTTGCTTTTGCTCAACTTTTTGTACGTATGATTTCGACTTCCCAACTTTGCGAGCCATAGCCCACAGTAATACCGGGAATTTTTTCAATAAAGACTTCCACCTTCTTGTCCATTTTTCGGGAGCATACTTTTCGATTTTTTCCACATCAAACCTTCCGATCGACAATCAAGCGCTGGTCAAATGATTTGCAAACATAAAATACGGTACTTTTCGGTAGTTTTAGTTTCTTGGTAAGATCGCTTACCGATAGAGTCGGATTTTTCTGCCGTTCGTACAAAATTCGTTTGCGCACTTCCTCTTAATTCGTTTTACTTTTTTTCAATCATTTATTTGTACAGGCTCAATTGAATTAACTTTGCAGAGCCAAGTTTTCATATTTACAGGGTGCGGTAGAAAATAATGCAAAAATGTTCAATCTTGAGTATTGGGTTAATTCGTGTAGCTAGTTACTAATTTCTGTCGAAAGTGTATTTGTTTATGTTTACTTTCAAGTGCTGCATCCAAACATTCTATTTGTTTCATTGCAAATTCGCCAAATTGTTCGCGATAGAAGTGATCACCAGGTTGTTGCTCGCCCAGAAGAAGCCGAAAGAGATTGCCAATGTGGTAGGGTGTCATTTGGAAACAGTGTACCGCAAAAAAGTCGCACGCACTCCGAACGTGATCAAATCAGTCCGTGCGAAAACTGCTCGCAACCCGGTGCGTTCTATAAGAAAACTTGCAAAGGAACCCAATATTTCGGAGAAATGCATGCAGAGAATCATCCAGAGCCAGAATGAAACGCCACTTGATTACGGACCGAGTCAAGAAACTTCGAGTGACTCGTTCCAAGAGATTGATTTCCTTGTTGAAGAAGGAAAAAATGATAATCCATTTCTCCGACGATAAGCTTTTCAGCATCGATGCTGTGGCCAATGTTCCGAAAAAAGTGAAATTCAAATTTCAAACCAAACATCCGGCTGGTGTCATGATGTTTGGCTTGGTGGCCTCCAACGGTTTGAAAATGCCGCCTGTTTTCATTGATGCTGCATGTATCGGTATTTTAAAGGACCAAGTGCTTCTCTGGGTGAAGGCCAACTTCTTCGAGGACCAAAACGTTGTCCTACAGCAGGATGGAGCGCCGTGTCACACGTCCAATCGAACCCAACAATGGTTGCACGATAACATGAAGTTTTGGCCGAAGGATTTGTGGCTCCCTAGCAGTCCAGATCTTAATCCGTTGGATTATTCGATTTGGGCATATGTTAAAGCACTAGCCTGCAAAACATCACACCCTAGTGTGAAAACCCTGAAGCCAACCATAACACGCACATGGCATTCTTTGGCTTCCGGCGTCGGCTTGAGGATGTTATCAATAAAAATGGAGGACACATTGAATAAATTTGTTTAAAAGGACTTCATAACAATAACTGCACTCGAAAATGTTGATATTATTGCATGAATTGGCTGAAAATTGGATTTGAAAGAAATAGAATAAATTTTCGCATTATTTTCTTCCGCACCCTGTATATACATCTATTTTCATAAAACTAACGTTAAGGGGATAGAACCGATTGCTCGCGGCCGCCTCGAGGTTAATAGGAATAACAACTGAAATGATGGAAAGGTGGACTGAAAAGATTCGTTTTACTGAATGTAACAAAAATGTAAACATGTTGTACGACAAAATAAAGTGGAGAGTTCCAGCTCTCACATAAGTAAAACGTTCCAGCGACCCGTGGAATAATTCTAAATTTATACCGAAAGAATATTGTCCGAAATTTAACGTTGACAGGCTTTAAGTCTTCCCACTTTTGAAATGGTGACCATTTAGAACTACGAGTGGGGTGTAAGCAAAAACTGAAATCGTACATGTTTCGATGGAATACCCTTCGAACATCATGCAGAAGTTCATGTGATTCATCAATTACATGAAGGTGGAAACTCAACAAGTGGACTCAACAAGTAATAAACTATCAAGATCCTACCTAAGCTAGCAATCATTAGTTGGAGTTTTTTTTAGATTCGTGTTTGACCTACTGTTCGAACCTTGATTTACACAAAAATTACGTACTGTGCGTGCGAAAAACGCATACTACGCAAATCGAAACCCGATCGAAGTCCGAACTGTATCAACACATTCTGCCCATCAATTCAATATTTTGTATGGACCAGGTTGTTTCAGGATTATCCATTCTGAAATAAAGTCAAATATCCCAA
>JASCZW010017647.1:0-16731 GCA_034211315.2 Aedes japonicus | reverse complement strand
CATTTTCGAGAATCAGATTCTTGATTCAGGTATTCTAAGGTGAATCGGTTTAACGGCAGTCAGAAACGTCATCGTTTGAAACTTCTATTTGTCAAAGACATTGGCATATGGTGGGTGTTGACCAAATTTGGATTTTTCAGATATAATCCTGAATGGGTTGTAGAGTATATTTTATATATATTGAGTAACCTAACGTCCGTGCTCCATCACAATATTTTCTATTGTGATGTGTCCAACTCAATGTTCAATTTACCGAACTAAAAATATGTTTGAAAGAAGCGGAACTTGGAGTTGAGCACACGTACCCACTGGTTGACGCTTAATATTGGCCAACGTACTTTTGCACATTTGATTGAGGATTTGTTAAGCGAAACAAATTTCCAAATCCAAAGTTCGGATGCCGTGTTGCATCGTTACCCGGACTCTTTTTAATGTATCTGGACACTTTTGAAATCACAAACTAGCATGCAGTTGTGAGCTTGTAAATTTTTCAGAATAGCGTATTAGCGATATGTCTGAGATGGTTGATTCATTGACTAAGTTCGTCAGATATAGCGCAAATGAGGTTCAGCTTAATAAACAGGCTTGACGGACGCCTGTGGAGTTGAGTACAGGCGACTCGTGAGGTAGTAAGTGCTCTCAAGGATGTAGAACAAGACAGGTAATTGTTACCCATTGTATCTATATGTCCTTTTTAATAGGTTTGCGTTGACGATCAGTTGAACCGGTTGAATCGATTGTGTCGATACGTTGTTAAGTAATATTTTGTTATCGGGCCAAGCGTTGTGTCTATTGTTTCGGTTGCCTATAGTTCGTTGCGCGAGTGATCGAGTGAGCATGAGAATTCGTGGTTCGCCGGGTAAGATCTTACGGTGGAGAGGTACATAATGAAACCCTATATTCAGGGAATAAATCTTTCAAATGCATCTTTCACCCATATACTTTTATAATTTGATCCAATATGAAATGGATCCAACACTGATATGCATATATGTACTTTGCTCGTTCATAACAATATCTTACATTTCTCACATGAAAAATAAGATATCATACAAGACAAAACTGCTATTTATACAAATTTCAAACTTGAAAGATGTAAAGGGTGTCCACAGTTAAATTGCATCACTTTCAATAAGCTGCAACATTCCGCCCTTTAAGTTGATTTCATCGAAATTTTGGGTGAAATGACCTCAGCGCGTTTTTTTTTACACTGCGCGAGTTTCATAGTGAAATGTGTCGTAGTTTCGGAGGCGAAGGAACAGCACTCGCACCTCGACAACCCACTTCTTTCGCACCGAGTCATCGGAGAGATGTTAAAAATTTACCAGTCTACAGTGTCTCGTGTCATAAAACGTTTCGGGGAACGTTTAACTGTCGATCGGAAGAAGGTGAGTAGTCGAAAAAGTGTTCCGTACTGTGTGAAGGATCACAAACGAGTGGTTGCTGCCTTTGAACGCAAACTCAACTGTTCCGTTCGGGATGTCACGAAAAAGCTGCACTTCACCAAAAGTTTCGTTCAGAAAGCCAAGAAACGAGCCGAGCTCCGTTCATTCAAAGTTCAGAGAGCTCCAAATCGCAATGAAAAACATAATAGGACAGCTAAACCACGTGCGCGTAAGGGTACATGCAAATGTTGACAAAACCACAAGACTACATCATGGACGATGAAACACACGCAAAACGAACTTCAAACAAATTTCCGGAAACCAGTATGTGACTGCAAAAGACAAGTTTTATGTTCCAGAGTCTCAGAGTCTCTCAGGAAACAGCAAGTGTCACAGTTCCCCAAGAAATTCATGATTGGGCAGAGGATTTGTTCATGTGGTAAACGGAGCAAGCCATTCGTGACACCTACAACTGTAAATGGTCACCATTCCGATGTTACTGCCACTACTGTTGCATGATCGAATGCACCACCTTGACTGGATCGAATGGACCACCAGTCAAGGTGGTGCATTCGATCATGCCTTGACCTACCCCGCATAGGGATGCTTGGTAAAAGTTTGTGTACCTGTTTCGAAATACTTCCTCACAATGCCCTCCGCTCAATTTCAAACTACTTCTATTCAATTTTCACCGCCTGCCGTGAGCTAACGGAACTATCAATACTTTCTCTTAACAACTTTGTTCTAGCAAAAATTGCTGTCTACTCCTAGAGCCTCATGGCGATGAGAAATTATTTCCTTCTCAAAACAACATCATCAAAGAAATACAGTGAAATAAAAATACTCTAACCAAGATTAAACATTGTATTTTATTCCCTGAATATTTTATGACAATCGGTCGAAAGACTTATTTTTGAGGAAGAATTTAATTCGATGAAATTTATCTGTAGACACCTTTCACATGGAATTTCCAGATATAAAAAATAATTTACTTGAGCATGTTAAAGCTTTAAATAAGACTACTTACTGGCTACTAAAATTAAAAATTGGATGTGTATTAACATCCAACTAGTCCTGGAAATGCTGAAAACAGAATAGGTCATTTCAAATATGAAAGATAAGAATTCAATGGAGAATATTATTTTATAAAACATGTTGTTAAATTTTTTCTGTATACTGTTCTAAAAAAAAATCATAAATAGCAATGAAGGCATCCAGGTAACGGAAAAGTGGGCTTAAACGTCACAGATGGCGTTTGTAAAGAAGGGTTTTTCGAGATCCGATGCAAATAAGTTGGTGATAAAACCAGCAGAAAATCGTCGATGATGGCAATTCTAACTAATTCAATACAGTTTCAAAAATTGCAAAAAAGTTACTATCAATTTCAGTTTGGGATACGATGCAGTTTAACCTCACTTTAACTTCACTCCTAAACTGGAGTGATTCAAGAGCCAGGTTTGCGGATTTCTGAAATTATTGGGTTATCTAATCATAATACCACTAAACAAAATATTTAAATTTAATCCTATACTGTTTACAAGCGCATGCCAGTCTTTTAAGAATGTAGTTGTTGAAGTTCAGTAGTGCAATTTATAAATAAATTTTGTGCTAAAATGCTAACAAATAAATTGAGCCTTTGATGCTTGTTATGTTGCTCATTTTGAGTGTTGTGTTTTAGTATCTAGGGATATTTCGGATTATCTTTCAAAACGGTAGAGAAAAGGCTTGTAAGATGGAACACGATCCGTTTTTTTCTCGTAACATGTATAATTTTTATTTTTTCGCGGATTTGAGCCGTTGGAGAGCATATTTTTCATGAGTAGTCTACTTGCCTTGAAGAAACTTTGTCGCAGACAACAACTCTGTAGAGTTTCATTTGGCAAAGATAGGCTGCAGCGCCATCTATGCGACAATATCTGGAACTAATGTGATAATGTCAAAAGACGACTTATGCCGTACTGAAAAACTTTGTCGAAGACGGCAACTGTATTGCGCTTTATTTGAAAAATATAGACTGTAGCGCCATCTTTGCGGAATGATAGGGATTTATGTAATATGATGATGTCAAAAGACGACAAAAAACATACTGAAAAGCTCTCTACAGCTAGTTTGCTCTACTTATACGCTCGTTAAGATGTTTTTTTAAGTGTTTTTTTGAAAAAAAAAGTTATGTAGTTTGAAATGTTTTGTGATCAAAATCTGTTTCCCTTTGAAGCAGATTCCCGTTGGCTAATGTTACTGGAACCAGGTTTTTCCGCCACCAATTCATTTATGAGACCATAAACTTTCAAATTTGGTATAAACATTGTGTCTAGGTTGAAATTTAATAATTCTGGAAGGCTTGAAATCTGGTTCAATATTTACTCTAATTTCTTATGTGTCAGTTTTTGTAATACCCTAGGAAGGTTAAGGGGGGATATACAGTTAAAATGATAAAAAAACTCATTTTTACAAAAAAGTTTTCAAGGGGAAGTTTCAACTCAAATCAATCGAAACTTTTTTACATTTATAAGTGTATCCATGTAGTATATAAAAATATTTTTTTCAATTTTTTTTTCAACAAAATGGCGGCCGTTAGAGTGCGTTGAAAAAGTCGTTGTATTTTGCTTGTGCCGGCTCTCCTTGTCGCAGTTCTGATCTGAAATCTGCTTACCCAAAAAAATAACATTAATTACACTTACAGTTAGGATGAAAAAAAATTGCACTTTTGGCGTAACTTTTTTGAAAAAATCCACATTTTTTCCGCCATTTTATCACATTTTTCCATATTTAATAATAAAATATTACAATAATTTTTAATTCATATAGAAGGTAATACTATAATAAAGAAATTCTGTAAGTTTCAGCTTAATCGAATAATCAGTTTTTGAGTTATCACCGGCATAAACTCCGAAAATGCTGTTTTGAGAAAAACGCGTTGAAAGTTTTAATTATCGGTCTCCGCGCGAAGAAAGCGTCTTCGAAAAACGATGAAAAGAAACACTTGGAGTTAGAATTTCGAAAAAAGAGTTTGAGGAGCGTATTGTATGGGAATTTTACTAACTTTTTAGGCAAAAAGAAAAAAATGAATTTTTTGGTCATCCTAACTGTATATCCCTTTTTAAGGGGGGCATTCTAAGGTGAATCGGTTAAACGATAGTCAGATACTAAATCGTTTGAAACTTCGAAAGAAGTCTCTGTTACTCTTTTTTTTAAGTTTTAAAGAGAATTGCAGTGATCATCCTCGAACACTCCAAGTGAAAATTTTAGATTTATTCCAGCCGTATAGCACTCCTCCCGACTTTGTTGATGGAACTATATTCAGAGCTGTTCTGGCTACCAACACCTCCACTATGCTTCTTTAAAGCTGAAATTTGTACAAAGTGGCTCACTCTATAGTCGATTGTGAAACCAAATTAGTAAAACCTTTACAAGACGAATCCTGGTGAGTGTGAGTTTTTTAATGGAATCCCGACCAAAAGGAAACAACACAATTATTCCAAATTTTACTTATCAGTTACGCTGTTCTCATAACAAAGGTTGTATGAATTTAGATATTGGATCTAGTAATAATAAATGAAATTTTAACAAAAAGTCCTCAAGGTAAGAAAAATATATCAAACTATATTAAAGATATAAAATAAACATAAAAAACTTTGAAAAAGTTTTGTTACGATGTGGCAAAATTATATAAGCTAGTAATAGAAATAATTTATTTCTTTACGCAGATTGTGCCTCGCGGGGCATTATTTCTTAATTTGTTATAAGTATGTGATAAAATTATTCAGTTGATAAAGAAGTTTTCATATTTACAAATTTATTTCATAATCAGTAAGTCGTTACTAGGGTTTTTATAATTTTGTTATTTTTAAGTTATGCCCTTCTGTTCGGGATAACAGTAACTAGAAAATGAGAAGAAATTTCAACTATCTTTATTGTATATCCTGACATATACTGGCGACTGGCAAGCACTTGATACTGAAAAAGTCTGTAAACGGCATATAAAATTGGCCTATCTGTCAAAAGATAAGCTTTCTGTAGTGAAATTTAACGGATTTATTTCGCGTTAACTAGTGATAGTTCAAAAAAGTGTTTCAGTTTTTTTTATTTTATTAGAAAAACTGATCAAGGGGAAGAGTAAATTTAAATTTTCCTTGTTTTCCAAGTAAATAATACATTAGAAAAAGGCTCAGTGTTGCGAAAAATTTAGTTTGATAGCAAAATATCCAAAACAAATTGAGTTTTTTACAGTGTATCATGCTCCAAATCATATGCGAATTTAACTTTATGGTGAATATTTGCAGGGTAAGAGCCGAGAAATGAATGTGACATGGAAATTATGCATGTTTACAACAACAAAAACAAAATTACAACAAATGTATTCGATAAATTATTCTTGAGCTTCTTGAAAATTGATGGAAATCTACAAGTGTCATGAATGATCTCTTAGAGGAATTTGAATATAAAATATTTCCTCTGAGATTTCTTTGCACCGAATCAAGCAAAGTTTAAGTTGTTAGCAATCTTGCATGCGCCATACAATAGACTAGATTCAGGCGTTATCTGGCTTAAATTTACATGAAATATCCCATTAACTTCTGCGAAATCTAGTGTTTCCTTTATTTGCATTAGACAACGAAGAAAATTACATGTTTTTTTTTAAACTGTGTGGCACAGAGTTAAAAATTTTGTTTTTGTACCAAAAGTGTTGAACCCACCGAAATCGAAGAAAGCTTTGTATAGTGGTTTTTATTTTGTTGTCAATGTTTGCTTTAATTTTGTTGATTTATAGTCAGTGGCGTTTCACTCTGGCTCTGGAAGATACATGCAGGTCTTCTTTGATGATTCCCCGCATGGATTTCTCCGAAATATTGGCTTCCTTTACAAGTTTTCTTATGGAACGCACCGGATTGCGAGCAATGTTTGCACGGACCGATTTGATCACGTTCGGCGTGCGTGCAAAGCGCGGACGGCTTCCGCTGCTTAGGACCACCCTGCAGGGACTTTTTTATGCGGTAAGCTGTTGCCAGATGGCACTCTTCCACCTTGGCAATCTCATTCGGCTTCTTCTGGGCGAGCAACAAACTGGTGATCACTTCTTTCGCGAACATTTTGACGAATTTGCAATAAAACATATAGAATGTTTGGATGCAGCACTTGAAAGTAAACATAAACAAATACACTTTCGACAGAAATTAGTCACTAGCTACACGAATTAACCCAATACTCAAGTTTGAACATTTTCGCATTATTTTCTGCCGCACCCTGTACAGTGGCTATATGTAACCTAAAGAAATTTGGACTGCAAATCATGGAAAGGTGGTGGGTTTTATAAACTCAATTTTTCCTGTCTGGGAGACGCGTCTTAGGCTGGTCACACAAATGGTTATCTAGCTTTAAGATGCGAATTAGAAAAGTAAACAGGGGTATACCACAAAAGTTCAACTCGGTGGACGCAGTGGTTCTACGCCCCAACAAAAAAAGCATGTTCGGGAACAAAGTGGAGCAGTGATTAGCTTCAGTTTGTGCATTGTAGGTGAAAAGAGAGAAGTTTGCAGAATTTCTCTATGCTTTGTTTAGAAATACGATAAACTTACAGTGGCAGCCTAAACCGCTTCTTTGACCCAATCTGCTAGTTCTTGGAAATTTACCCTCAAATGATAATATTTTGCCAATTTACCGAAATCTCAGTTCCTGTTTCCGTATCCGCACAGACCGCACTCAACCGTAACAGAATCGTTTATCGAGTAGGAAAAGTCTTAAACCCATAATAAAGGGAAGAAATCAAAGCTCACAATCCCCTACCAATTCCACCGACCATCATCACAAGGCGCAACACTCTATTATACTTGAAGCAGCCGGCACGGGAAGCGATTCCAACATACTTTCACTTTGTATAACAATAACGATAATTCCCGGAGAATGTCGAGTAAATTCTTCCTTTCAGCTCAAATCTCACACAAAACATACTCCATTCCACGGGAGAGTGCCCTGCCATTCGTCAACAATGGACCGGAGGACTTGTCGCCACGTATCCACCGACGCTTTGCTGTGGGAACTTTGCAGTTCCGTGGCCTCTCGCCGTTGCCGTCACTGTCGACACGATTCAACAATAGAGGTGAAAATTCCTATCATGTGGAACACTTGGTCCAGGAGAGTCATGCTTCCTTTTTCCGATCCCCCCTCCCCCCTCCTAGCTTGTTCCGGAAATATACATCTTTAGATCGAATGAATAAACACTCGCTCAAGCCACCCCATTGTCATTCATAATGTCCTGAATGATGGAATTGTCGGAATATTATCTGCCATTATTATTCTTTTGTCAGAGTGTGACTGCTGCGTGTTCTTCTCTTCATCCGCCCACTTCATTGAAAGAGAGGTCTCGGAAGTCATCGAATTTGCTGACACCACTTTTAACAGAAACATTTTCGGGCGCGACCTACCGCCCTTCCTTGATATGCCGTTTTTGGGCCTCCGTCATCCCTCGTCAAACAGGAAGAGGATCTCCACCGTCATCGTGCCGTTATTCCAACAATGGCCTCGAGGACGCAATGAAGAGGGACAAATTCGTTCGGCTGGCAACGAAGATAACGATGAATCTTGTAAAATTTCAATGTTAAAACCGCGAAAGTCGCTGTTCAATTTGTGTTGTCCAACGGTGTGCTGTAAATAACGCGTTTTACATTCATTAGTGTGTAGGGCCAGTGTTCCGGAAGTCAAACCGGGGAGATGTTCTTTTTTGAAGATTTCATCACCGTTGGCGTGAAGTGGGATTTAAGATTCTTGGAAGGTGGCTCATGACTTAAGTGAATCTTACCTACACTTTGGTTATTGTTTGGTGGCTTTTGCGAAGTTGGTACCAACAATGCTGCTTCTGGCGATACGCGTCAAAAAATACTTGGTTGAAGAGTGATGAGAGTCATGCTTTCAATTTTATTGCAAAATTCTTTTGTATTATCTCTCGCAGAACATCCATAAGCTTCTTTGGGAAATTAGGCTCAACGAAAACTTCCCCATCGAAAATATGACAATGCCGTTTGCCAACGGAAGCCACCGAAAATCAAAGAGTTATAGAAGCCCGAAAATTTGAAATCCACCCATTCCTTGTTCCAAAAAAAAACCAAAAAAAATATGCCACAGGAGAACTTTTGAGTGCGTAATCATTCCGCACAGCCAGCGGAAGCCTCACACGTCCCGGACAGCCATCAAGGATGGGGAAAGGCTGCAACAAAATGTTCTCGAAAGCTTCTTCTGGCAAGGATTATAACTTTTTATTTCACCAAACTCACTCTTCCCATACACACACACCCAACATCATCCTTTCCGATGCTTTCATCCAAAGAGGTGTGAACGAACAGCAAAAAGCCAGCGGCAACATGAACATTTTCTGCTTTCGAATCGCAAATAAACATAACATATGAGAGTTTTCCGTTTTTTGTGCAACTTCCTCCTCCCGGTTCGGAGCTTTATTATTATTATTTTCCTCCAGTCGTTTATTCAGCGAGAAGAAGAAATCTCGACACTGAAGAATCCTTAACAGGACCGCCGCCGTTGGCTCGTTCTTCCGCTTTTATTGCAATTATATGGCCTCCGAGAGTGAACGATGGAGAACAAAAACACAACACATCCGCGAATGTGGTTCTCAAAAGTCTGCTCGCGAATTATATCCGCCGGATTTTTTCTTGTTTTAAACATTTTTTCCTGCCCGTTGTCGAGCGCGGCTTCTAAGCTGTTAAAAAGTTATATTCAGTCGCGATTTATGGTGCACTTAAGATGAGCAAGAAAGGAAACAAGAAGATGAACAAGAAACCAAGGAAGGTGATGAAGCATGAAGCTGACAAGTATTGCTCTTTCCCTTTTCCGACGGTTGGCCGGAAGTTGCAGGGATGCGAAATTAGGATGCGCGTGTTCAGAGGTGGAAGTTTGTTGGAGTGTCAAACCTTTAATATTTAATTTTATGCGCTTTGAGATTATGGCCCGTTGAAATACAATAAAAGAATAAGATAAGTCGTTCGTCAGTTTTCACATCATACGCGAGGATTTGTATCTGAACGAAGTTTATCTCGTTGATTACTTGCAATGTTTCATACTAGGAAACTTTTGAATAACAATGATCTAGTATATGATATCGCAACTACCCTTTAATATCGTAACAATTTGCATGTTGACTTGATTAAAACTTAACTTCTACCATACCTTCAATAACTATGTTTATTTACTGAAAGACATTTAAACTATGATGTCTTAAACAGTAATAAATTTTTACAATCTTGTATACTACCGGCTAACTTACATTCTATTTGAATTTCTCAATGGCGGAGCCTTGGACATCTATTTCCTACTTGAAAAAGACTATTGCCTTTTTTCCCCTTGTTGAGGACGTATTGCCACTGCGACCATTGATTTGATTTATTGTGACGTGTCCTCCTATTGCCTATTAATAACGCCTCTTATTGGAAATGGTAAAAAGCTGAGGAGGAAATGACAATAATGCGTTGAAAGTGTGTCATCACCGCTCAACAATACCACATGTGTTATTGAATTTGTTAAAACAAGAAGTTTTTTGGAAACGGTTTATCATTTAAAACTATGCATAATAAAATGAGGTCTGTTTTCTGAAAACATGCTTTTAGAAAACATGTATTGAAGAGTTTTTGTCAGTCATGGGAAACTGCTTACATCTGTTTATCATCAAAAATAAGAACTGCTATGAGATGCATTTTAGGTACAGTACCCTTTCCCCCCTTAAGAAGAATGATGTAGTGTAACGGAAGCATTCTAATGAACAACTATATCTGTTTATTTAAAAAAATTGTGTTGGTTAATACATCACGTAGAAAGATAAATTTACTTAACTAATCTATTTTTATGAACTACTAGCTGATCCCGGTGCGAGCGTTGCTACGCCTGCAACTAAATGAATAAACATTACAGAAAACTGACGCTATTCTTTTTTTTTTGTATTGAGTTTTTTTTTAAAATAGAAGGGGTTCAAACTTCTATCAGAACATTCTTCTTACCCAGACAATACACAGTTTGTGGCTTAGTTACCTGGATAGCTTTCAGGTTTGGTTGAAATTTGTGTTTGAAATCACCACACCAGCATTTCTTGCATTCAAAAAACCCCGCATACCAATTTCGGTTCCATTTTCTTGATTAGGGGAGGGGTCTCAAATCAGCATTGAAACAGTACCACACCACATATCTTCAAAAACTTCCACATGCCAAATTTGGTTCCATTTGCTTGATTATTTCTCGAGTTATACAGAACATTGTATTTCATTTGTATGGGAGCCCCTCCCCCCCTTTCAGAACGGGGAGGGATCTGATACATTTATTGCCTTCAAAATTTCACACATGCTAAATTTCGATCCCTTTGCTTGATTAGTTCTCGAGTTATGTGGAAATGAGTATTTCATTTGTATGGTGCCCCTTTCCAGAGCAGGGAGGTGTCTTTAACTATCATAAGAACCTTTCTCGGCCCAAAAAATCCCTGCCTACAAAATTTCACGCCGATCGGTTCATTAATTTCCGAGTCTATTAGGTTCAGACAGACAGACAGAAATCCATTTATATATATATATATATATATATATATATATATATATATATATATATATATATATATATATATATATATATATATATATGTATATATATATATATATATATATATATATAAAATATATATATATATATATATATATATATATATATATATATATGTATATATATATATATATATAGATTAAAGAATTATTCGATATTTCATGTTGGATCTGGCAGTTTTGATTGTTGATTTCTTTTACAATGTATGGACCGTTATAAAAAGAGTCCAGTTTTCTTCTGTTTTCATTTGTTACATATACTCGATCTCCTGTTTTCAAATCATTCGGATTTGCGGGTTTTTTTTCTGATTTTTCACGTCTCATTTATTTTTGAATAATTAGTTTTTCTCTTGCTTTTTGAATTTTGAATTTTAATTTGTTTTATATAGATCCAGATTGTAAACTGGTTCTACTCTTTTGTTATTTAAATCTTGCGGTTAAGTAGCTTTAACATAAAACACTAGTTCATAAGGTGAATACCCATTATCAGAGTGTGGTATCGTTTTATAGGTAAATTCATAATATTTCAATCAATCATCCCAGTCAGATGGGTGTTCATTGACAAACAATCTCAGATATAGGTACGTTAAAACATCTGTGATTTCGCTCCAATGATCCAATTGTCTGTGGGAAATAAACGGTTGAGAATGTTTGCTTAATAGTAATAGCTTGCAAATTTGAACAAGGACTTCATTTTTAAACTCAATTTCTTGATCTGATTTTATATCTAGGAAATTACCATAGATTAAAATAAAATGTTCAACCAAAGCTCTTGCTATTGCGTAAGCTTCTTTGGTTTGTAAAGGAATAAGGACTACATATTTAGTTAGATCGCACTGAAGAGTTAGCGCGTATCTATTATTATTAGTACTCCTGGGAAAAGGTCCTACTGTATCAATAGAGACTACTTCAAAAGGTTTAGTTGAAGTAAAAGTTATTGCAAATGTTTCTTTAGTGTGTGTAGTAATTTTATTTTTCTTGCGAAGTTTCTCATGATTTTGCGAGCTCAGCAATGGATTTTTTCATATTTCTCCATATATAGATTTCTCGGAGCTTATGGTACAATCTCTTTTGTCCTATGTGTCCTCCTGTTGGTTATTCATGATGAGTTTTTAAAATATTCTCTATATTCTCGAAATCATTAATGATTTCTTGCTGTTTGTAAATTATTATTATTAAATCTTTCAAAATTTTATTGGCCATTTCTTTAAAATTGTTTAAAGGAAACAATTTAAATGTCTCATCGTTACTTGCTAGCGCTAGCATTTTAATTTCCAATCTTTTTGCATGACTTTCTAGATTTGAAGTAGTGAAATCTAGTGTTTGTCTCCCATTATGTCTTAATTGTTTCACTTGTGCAATTTTCTTCATGTGTTAATTTTTCTTACAGATTATAAAGTTTAAGTAATGGTTATTTATACCCGTTACTAATTTTAACAAGTTTTTAGTTTCTGATGGGTTTTCGTTGTAGAAAGTTGATCAAACTCGTCACTCATTACCGGTTTATTAACAACGTTCTTCACTTTTCTAGTCCTAGCTCGTGTATTAACAACTAATATGTTATCTTGTTTTAATTGCTCTGAGGTCTTTACTATCCGTGAGAGCGTATCAGCTCCAACGTTCTCTTTGCCTCTTATATATACAATGTCAAAGTCAAATTCCTCAAGATCAAGACGCATTCTCGTCAACGTAGATGATGGGTCTTTTATTTTAAATAAGTATACGAGATGTCTATGATCTGTTCTTAATCTGAACCTTCTGCCATACAAATCTGGTCTAAAATAGTTAATAGTCCAATGCACTATGGTCCAGATTACGAATTTACGAGGAAACATGCTCCCAGCGCCTACACTTGAATCTTTACAGCAAAGTGATGTTCTACACTATGGTTTGTATCACTAAGCTCCATTTTGTGATGTTAATTAAAATTAGGGTGGTCCCCATTTTCACGGAAATACAAAACCTAACTTTTTTATTTGCACAAATAGACGTTTACATTATTCGGCAAAGTTGTAGCGCAAAAAATTTCATGGAATTTTCATATATAAATTTTTATGTAGCTTGAAAATTGACCGATTTAGAGCAACTTTTCCCTCGTCAACTTAGGGTGTACCATAAAAAAAAGTTTTTCTGTCCTAACTTTTTTATTTAAATTTCCATCGTAAAATTTTGTTAAGACAAGTTGTAGAACTTTTAAAGGCGTGTATTTTAATATATCAATTTTGCCACTAGCTTTAACAAATCAATAGTTATTGAAATTTTTCTTCTAAAACCATGCCAGATTCAAATGTAATTTTCTCAAGATACAGAAATAACATATCTCTAATTTTAACATATGCTTAACTTTATAAATTGTCCTTTTGTATGACGTCTTTATTTTATTTTTGTGTTTGCCCCAATCATAAAAATCAACATTTGAAAAGAGCGTATTTTTTAAAGAAAAACTTCAATAACTATTGATTGGTTGAAGCTAGCGGCTAAGTTTGTGCTCCAAAGTACGCGTCTTTATAAGTTCTAAAACTCGTTTGAACGCAACTTTACGGTGGGAATTTAAATTAAAAAGTTAGGGCAAAAAAAACTTTTTTTAATGGTACACCCTAAGTTGATGAGGGAAAATTGCTCTAAATCGGTCAATTTTTAAGCTACATAAAAATTTATATATGAAAATTCCATGAAATTTTTTGCGCTACAACTTTGCCGAATTACGTAAATGTCTATTTGTGCACATAAAAAAGTTAGGTTTTGTATTTCCGTGAAAATGGGGACCACCCTAATTTTAATTAACATCACAAAATGGAGCTTAGTGATACAAACCATAGTGTAGAACATCACTTTGCTGTAAAGATTCAAGTTTAGGCGCTGGAAACATGTTTCCTCGTAAATTCGTAATCTGGACCATAGTGCAATGTATAGCAGTAAGTTCCTTCTGTATCACGGCTTTATTTTATTTCACCAGGTGTAAATGTTTTACTTGCAAAGGCTTTGTCAGTAATTTGAGATAGTTCAGCACCACATCCTATATCAGATGCGTCTGTTGTCAGCATAAAAGTGTTGTTGAAATCTGGATATTGTAAAAATTTTGGAGACATCAGTTGGTATCGTAAATAATCAAATTCTTGTTGGCATTGAATAGACCAGTGTTTTTCTTTAATAGTTGATTTAAAGAATATGCTATGCTAGCAAAATTTTCTACGAACTTCCTGTAATAGTTACAGAAAGCTACAAATTTTCTTACTTCATCAGAATGCTTTCAGAGCTGTATAATATAACAAAGTATTAAATTTTGAATCATCTGGTAAAATACCTTTGTCTGTAATGACCAAAGTAGACAACTTCTGTTTGAAAAAAAATACATTTGGACGGGATAAGTTTGAGATTATAATATTTTAAACGCTTGAATACTTCAGCTAAATTATTTCAATTATGGTTTACTGATCATCCAACAATTACAATATCGTCTATGTAAATAAATGCTATTTCAGGTGTAAGACCTGTCATGGCAATATTCATCATCTTTTGGAAACCATTCGGACTGATGTTTAAGCCAAATGGAAGTCTTTTAAATGGATAATGTCCGGTCGTTGTAGAACAAGCTGTATACTTTCTCGACTCGGGATCTAATGGTATTTGGTGAAAACCAGCCATAAGATCCAAAGTAGTAAAGTATTTAGCTCTACCTAACTGATCTAATATTTCGTCAATCCGAGGTAGAGAAACTTGTCAGCCAGTACTTTTTTGTTTAACTGACGAAAATCTACCACGAGTCTTCATTTCTTATTTTGTTCCTCTGATTTCTTCGAAACAATTATATGGAGACATAGATGGTTCAATTATATCATCCTGTAGTAGTTTATTAACTTGTCCTTTGATTTCATCGTGTTGGTAATTTATTGTTTTGTAATTCTGTATGTAAACTGGAACATTATTTTCCAGTGTTATATGTTGGGAATAGAAATTGTGTGTAGAGAGATTTTCATCCGGAAGACCGAAAATATCTTCGAAATCTCCTATTAGATTAGATAATGCTTCAAGAACATCCTTGATATTCACTTATTACTTCGCACCTAACCAAGTAGAAGATAGCATTGTTAAGGTTATCTTCTATAGGTATATCTATCGATTGATTCTGTACATTAATATTGAGAATCCAAGTCTCATAATTTATATTACACCTATACTTTATCAAAAAATGTTTATGTTCAAAAAAAAAAAAAAATATTATGCCATCGGTTGGCATTGAAAGTTCATTAGTACAATCTAAAATTAATGATTTATTGTCAAATTATTATGAAATCGGAGATTTGTTGTTGTTTCGGCTAAAGTGTCAATTGTTCCATCGGTTACTCCTGCAAAATTAAATTTCTTATGGGGATTAATTTTTTGGTAAGGAACTTGGATATATTATTTATACTTTAACGTAAGACAATTCTATCCCAAGTAACACATTGCGATCATAATTAGTTGTAGTAACTTGTTTTTGACTTAGCAAGTCATATTTATGTCATCTCAACTGAATGGCAACAAGTGTGCTACTAGGGATTGTCTTATCCGAGAGTTGTTGGTAGTGATAAGTAGTTTTGTGATATGGTCATTCTCAAAAAGAAGTAAACATGTTGAATAGTTCTCACGGAATATCATTTAAGTTTCTTACACATTACTCCTTGTTGGCCAATTTTTTTGAGAATTTTGTAAACTTTGTACATCTTCATTATGTAGTCGTTTTTTGTCTTGTTTATGCGACACACGATCCATTTTTCAAAAATCCTCCGCAGAGTTCAATGACGTCTATATAAGGTCTTTGGCAACGCACTGCTTGCTTGTATTGGAAGCAAAAATAATGTAAACATTGTTGGGCCGACGAGTGATGACGTAACACTATTGAACTTTCTATTAGCGGGCATAGGTTCAGATTAAAAAATTGGTTCAAACGTTTATTTTAAATGCTGAATTGTAGAAATAATCACTATACAAATGCCGTTTATTAAGCAGAAGCATTTCCTCCCGAATCCTTGCGAATCCATTTAAAATTGCGATTGAGGGATTTGGTGAAAGTAAGAGTGCGTAGATGTTTTGCATGCCTTCTGGCAACTTTATGCTATTGACGTTCAGGCTCATTGGTTTAGCACCAACCAGGGGAGATTTGGTCCTAAACTCAATGATATCAGTATCTTCAATCTGCTCAATCAATCGCTATGTTTTGTGATATATTGGATGGACTAATATTATTTGAGATAACTCAATGCAGACGTTATCCACATTTTGAATATTGACAGGCAACCTGTGAAGACCTACCTAATACCTTATAGTAAGATGCTTAGAGGTGCACCGGAAGATTCGATGAGCTACCTCAATCATTTTGTTCTGTTTCTATGGAAGAAAAACGGTGTTTTTTCGGTGTTGCTTTGTCAATATATACACTGAAGATTTATTTTCGTAAGTTAGCTTTCACTCGTTTCGTAAACATGGATTTTGTTCATAGAACAAATGGCTTGTAAGTTGTATGAGACATTCTTAATGCTTCTCATCTGGTGAAATGTTATCATTACACCTCTTTGTACAATGCACGAAATGAATTTCATGAAGATCAACCTATTACTGCTTCTCTTCAATCGTACTTATACATGTTGGTATTTCTGCTCGGGTGCGCTGGAATCATTGATTTTTTGTTTCAATTACATACTGAGTCGACAAAGAAGATCTGTCAGTCAATCATGCTACCACCAGAAAACCTTTCTTTTTTTATTGATAACAACATATTC
>JASCZW010017646.1:0-16731 GCA_034211315.2 Aedes japonicus | reverse complement strand
TTCAAATGAACTGTTGAACCATATTGGATATTTCGAGTTATAACTGCATCTTTTTATTTTAAGAGTTAGAATCTCATTATTTATTTCAAATAAAAACCTGTAGACGACATCAACAGCGCTTTCGATATTTACTTCACTTCGTATGATTGATTGCCAGTTGATTGAATTAAGCTTAATTTTTATGGTCTCGTAATTAGCTTTATTGTATTCAAAGGTTTCCTCATAGTCATAGTCGTTGAGCAGTGGATTGTAATAAACAAATAAAGAATATTCAAATGCTGTATGAAATGTTTCGTTTTTCCATAAAAGTGTCAAACATTCGTTAACACAAAAATCCTCATAAATGTTTGTCAGCAAAAAATGTAAAAAACAATTTTGCTGATATTATACATGATTAATTTGTTTAAATCTATGGCTAGCAATTTTTTCATAAATTAACTGTAACGTCACATTGTCCCCAACTACTGGATGCAGAGTACCTTCATTTTGAACGTCAGAAATAAAGTCCGCATTGCGTTGGTTGAAATCGCCATATACATGAACTTTGATCTCAGGGGAAAGATCCGAAAGGATTTCTTCAGCATTTTGAAAAAATGCTTTGTATGTGTTCTTGTTAGCATGATCATGTGGAAACAGGTACCCAGATACCAACACATGCATTTCACCAGCTATTTGTGCTTTAACCCACACATGTTCAAACTCCTTAAATTAGGTAAAGGGAATTAGTTCAGAATTAAATTTAGATGAAATCGCTATGAGGACACCACCTCCAGACCTCTTTTGTGCCATTTCATGGTTCCGGTCGTCTCTGAATACACACAAAAATTAGTCCCAAACATTTCTTTCTTTTCACTTTTAATGCTCTCATTCCAATTAATTTCTGTACCTTATATGATAGAAAAAGAGGAACTCATAATTTTTTTATAAATTGTTTTATCTTGAATGAGCGTTCCATACGATTAAAGTTCTGACAATATATCAGCACTTCAGTTGCATTAGAGTGTGAAAAAAAGTATAAGAACTTGTCAGTACTTTTAGAATTACTTAATTCTAAACATTCTACCTCTTCATAGTGCATCAGTTCTGTTGAAAACCGACCGGAAGGTCCAATTTGAGGATGAAGTTGAGGATGAAGTCGACCCAGTCGAGTTATTAATACGAGACACTGAAGAAGTCTGCACATTGTAGACGAAATACGCGTATCTGTAGAAGATAAGCAAAGGTAGTTGGAATTAAATGGAGATTACTAATTTTTTCTTCTAATTTATAGTTATCAATCGTTGGTTTTGATCTGGTAGAAGCTAGATCTTAGGCCAGCTCTAAATATAAGCTTATAGATGGATCAGCAGCATTGGAGGTGTGACCTACTTCCACTGAAGTGGTCATTCTCGAACATAAAGACGACAGAAGTTTAATCTCGTCCATAATTCCCATAATTACATCCAATGGAAAAGTGTACGCTCCATACAAAATTTCAATAAATTATATGGAGAAAAGTCTACGGGGAGGGGGTTTCTGAGATTTTCAAAAATGAGTCTTCGTGATTTATGAACAGGCCCTTATCATCATGCAACCCTAGGACTGGACCGCAATTTCTGCTAGAACCAAAAATGTGAAGAAATAGTATTGATACGTCCGTAAGAGAACGGCAGGGTGTGAAATTGAATAGAACTTTTGTTAATTTGGATCGCGCGCATGTACCACTGATAGCTTGTAATTGTTTCTAGCGGTAGTTTGTACACATTCTGTTTTGATGCGTACATAGGAGAAGAATCCTCTCCTTTTGGGTTTGTTTTTATACACAACGTCTGATAATTACTCTTTTTTTTCTCGTCATCTCTAACGTAAAGACCTCGGAGAGAAAGACCGTAAAGCGTTGTGATACTGGTCCCCACCAGTATGGATTAATGGTTACCATAATTTATGGGTTTTACATACAACACGATCCTTTTGCCTGTTGAGGTGGCGCATTTGTCCGTGCCTTGACCTACCCCGCAGTGGGTTGTAAGGCAAAGGATGACGTCCTTGGTTCGAGTACTACTTTACCCATGCTTATTCGCTCAATTTTTAATACTTCTATTAAATTTTCAACCTACCGTACACTGACGGAACTTTCAACATACTTTCTCTTCATATCTTTCATTGTATCAAACATTACTGTCCACTCTTGGTACATCATGGTGACGAGCGAACACCTCCTTCTACATCATAATCGTTACTACACGCACGGAGAATACAAAACATAAAAATTAGAGTATGATAAATAAGTTTTCTTCAAAATCCATAAAATAAAGAAGTTATATAAGTTTATTGTAGTGATTTACTTAACATGAAAAAAGTTTGAAAGAACATCTGCAGATTTTCGTTGATTGAATTTAAAACATCATCTTTTTGTTGTTTGATTGCAAGCTTCTATTCTTCGATCAACAACATTTTCTCCTGCAGCTCAATTTTCCGCTTCATGTGTATCTTCTTATCCGCCGGGATGGTTTCAAGGTATTTAAATACATGCGATTCCATGCTTTGCATTCCAGTCTCTGAATATAGTTGGCCTCTACCGAGTTGGCATCCTTTCCATGGTGTTGCAGTGGTTCTTGGGCGTGTAATTGTTTCCCGAATGACAGGACGAGCAAGAGCTGGATCCTCATACGCCCTTTCGCTGGCGTTGATGAATCCCCACTCTGGCGAATTTGGATGGCCAACCACTTAGTTTTGTTTGTTTTGTTTTAGGTCTCGTCACGAAACCTCCCATTGTTCGGGCGTCTGTGTAACACCCCTTAGCCATCAGTGTATTACCCAAATCGCTTCACTTTTGCTTTTGGACCTCTTTACCGCGGATCGACTGGAATCGGTTGTTGGCAAAGTCCAAATTCGCTACCATGTAGTCTACTAGGAATTTCTGCTGCTCTACAGACAGATATTTAATGAGTCTACAGTTAATATACTACAGATGCCACTATCGTTACATTAAATGAATACAGGCCAAATTATTTACTTACGCTGTTGAAGGTTCCATTCTCAAATATTTTCTTGTATATTTTCACTTCGAACAGTTTTTTTTAACTAAAGTTGCAAAACCGTTTGTTTACACTCGCGAACTTTTCTTGATATAGTTTTTAAAACGTCCTCATGCACTTTTCAAAGTAAATTTGGTAGCTTTCAGGGGATGATAATTCAAGAATCAAACAACATACACGGTTTATCAAAACGTCAAACACAAGGGTATTTATTCAGCTTAAAACGATATACAACAAGTTATTACATTTTACCGTTTCGAACGAACTGTCGCACTTTACTTGTGATCGATGCCATTATGATCTGCACAGTCGCTGGTGACACTGTACCGGCAAACTTATTCCACTTTAAACACATTTGTCACTTTTTATCGCATCCTCGAAGTTTTCGCTTGACAATTGCTCAATATGTTTCGATTGGTCTGAGCTCATGGCAATTCGGAGGATTAATCTCTTTGGCGACGAAATTAACACCAACAATCAATATGCAACTAGCGATCTGAAATTGGTTCACTGTTGTAGAACCCCTTGGTCTGAATTACACCTTGAAGCCAGCACCTTGATATACATCTTTGTGCCTTTGTTTTGATTTGCTGTGTTATTTTGACAGAATATTTGAGAGTGTGTTCGTGTGAGTTCATTATGAGGGGCGCATTATTGAGCTTGGGACCGATGTGCTAGTACTGACTGGGCCAAGAAAAAAATCGTTTTTGTATGGGACCTACTGGTCTTAGGGTTAGTCTATGTTAACACTGTTCGCAGCATACCATTCTAGTACCTCTTTAGAGTAGTGGCATCTGGCTAGATCTGGCCAAAACATAACGTTGGTCTTGTGTTGCTGAATGAAGGGTAAAATCCGCTTTTCAGACACTCTTTAATAAAAACCTTCGACGTAATTGTGTGAGATATGATGAAAACTTGGTTTTAAGGGCACAACTGCAGATTCCTTGCCAAATCATTAGTTTCCGAGCCAACTTAACAGCAAATACAATTTTATACCTGAAAGGAAAATCTCCACGATCAGTTGCCAGGTAAAATTTTCTTCCGGGGATTTGTTTATAATCCATTTTGGCATATGTATCGTCATCCATTAAAACACAGCCACCAATTTCTTCAAAACTCGTTCGTATAGTAATCGTGCTCGCTTTTTGGCCACTAAATTTTGTTTCAGGAAGCGATTCGGATGTTTACTGGCGCAAAGAGACTTATATCCTTCCCTTGAAAGGATTTTACGCACGGTGGAAAAGTTGGAATCGTAATTCTTTGCCAAAGCACGTATAGAGATACCTGCGTTGCCTTTCCCGTACCTCAACACCTTTCTCCTCATCTCTTTGTCCCCAGTGCCACTTCTATGATAGATGCACTGTGCTCTATCCACACTCAGAGTATTCTTGTAACGTTTGATTACAAGATACACCGTTAACTTTGGGAGTTTTAACACTTTTGCTATTTTTGAGGCAGACCACGGAGGATTCTCTAGATGTTTGTGCACAATTAATTTTATTTTCTCAAGTTCCACGATCTGTAATTTCGAGATGCGTTAATCAATCGAGAAAAACTTTTCACCAATTTCTTTGTCAATAAAACATCAACAAATGCCTGTCAAACTTTTTATGTTCCCACCCCCAGGAACGCGGTGGTGTAATTAAACCGTGCGTCCAGATTTACTTGGAATCGAGCCTTAGATTCTCTCTTCTTAGACATAAAGCGGATTAAATCATCATTCGACACTAGAAATGAGAAGAAAAATTAGTATTTTCCATCTATTTCCAACTACCTTTATTGCTTATCTTGACACAAACGCGAATTTCGTCTACAATGTGCAGAGTGCTGTAAATGTGCGTCAAGTTTAACAACTAAGTTGGCATCAAATGGAAAATACTTATTTTTCTTTTCATTTCTAGCAACTGGTATTCCTCTAAACAGCTCACACCTTCTACACAGAAACAAAAGCGTTCACGAAAATGAAAACGGACCGTGAACTAGTTCACGTTTTCAGGATGTTTACCTAAAAACGTGATTTAGTTCATGATTACGTGATTCAGTTCACGGTGTATTTTTGCTTGTTCTCGAATTCATGACTGCAGTTCACGAATCCGGGCACGGATTTTTTTCCGTGTAGGATTCATCATTAGACAGTTTTTTGTAATTAGATGGAAACAATTTAGTTAAAAAAAACCGCAAGTTCGATACATAAAATCCGAAGCAGTTTTTTTTTTTGCTTAATTCCTAAAAATGGAAAACTAATGGAGAGCGGTTTTTTACGGATAATGGGACGTTTTCAAAAATCAGTCAAAAGATAGCTGTCAAAGGCAATTATTAAATATCTTCACTCGGAATCAGAGTGTTTTCTCTTTCTCGTGAGACGCTGTCAAGAAAAGAGAATTGTTTAAAGAGAAAGACACTTTGAGAATTTCTTTTCTTGAAAAAATTTTTAATTGATTTCTACAACCAACGGAACTCGGCTGCAGGCATAGAAAACGTTTTTTCTTTAAACAAGCACGTTAAATTTCAGACACTTTTTTTTCAGTGTAGATTTTGAATTATTTCACTGATCGCTGAAACGTTTCACAGCTAAAACTTTCCACTTTATTTTGTGGTACAACATGTTTACATTCTTGTTGCATTCAGTAAAATGGCGTCGAATCAATTGGAAGTGCGCAAACGCATTTTGTACGAACGGCAGCCAAATCCGAATTTATCGGTACGCGACCTTGTCAAGCAAATAAAACTTCCGAAAAGTACCGTGTTTTGTGTTTGCAAATCATTTGACCAGCGCTTGAATGTGGATCGGTGGAATAAATCGAAAAGTGTGCTCCCCACAAATTGACGAGAAGGTGGTAGCCATTATTGAGTAAAATTCCAATCTTTCTGTGCAAAAGTTGGAAAGTAAAAATCGTACAAAAACTGAAGCAGAGGCATGGACTGGAGGCGTAAAAAATGGAAAAGTCGTGCTAAGGAGCCTTAGACCAATTTTTTGCAAACATTTTCCAACATTTTGTAGCATAATGGATGACGAAACATACGTACTCGAATACTTTAAACAACTTCCTGGTCTGGCTTTTTATACCGCAATGCAAAAAAAAAAACGTCGTTGCGGAGTAATTCTGGAAAAGAAAGTATCCAAATTCCCGGAGAAGTATTTGATTTGGCAGGCCATATGTAGATGTGGTCGAGAATCAAAAAGGTTCGTCTCTACCGGCGCTATCAATAAAGATGTGTACGAGAAAGAATGTCTGCAAAAGCAGTTGCTACCGTTTATCAGAAGCCACAACTCTCCAGCTCTGTTTTGGTCTGATTTGGTATACTGTAACTCTGCGAGTTTCGTTCTGGAATGGGATAAGGTACAACAGGTCAAACACGTGCCCAAAACAGCAACTTCACCAAACTGTCCAGCACTTAGCCCAATAGAGAAGTACTGGGCTCTAGTTAAGCGGAAAACGCTTCGAAGCTAAGGAGAAATCAAATGATATCGATGATTTCAGGAGAATCGTCACGGCGGGCGTATCTGAGGATACATTACGGAACCGATTGGCTGATGTACCACCAAAAGTTCAAAAATGTTATAGAAAGGGATTAACATCTTAATCAGCGGTTTTTTGTGTAGATATAACTCTATTATTGTGAAATAAACAATGGGTTTCGTTGAATAGTGTGTAATTTTATTTATTTTGCTACTTTTATTTTGGTGTCCAAAATTTAACGTGGACAGGCTTTATTAAAAACATCACTTTTAAGTTGAATAAAATAAAACTGAATGAAAATAACTTAAATTATGCATTTCTGATCCTTAAATCTATTTTAGTGGCAAACAGTGTATCGACACATCCGAAATCCACAGCTACGTCGCCAGCTATATCTTAACCAGAGACCCGAAATTTTCGCCTACTTGAGAAGAGAGACGTCCTTTTTCACCCGCTTGGAGAAACAAATGAGAATGTGAGAAGCAAAGAGACTGTTATACGCTCACGGCAGTTTTTCGCGAGAAAAAGCAACGGCGATTTATAATTTTCGGAGAACATGAGTAGCTGATAAATCGTTTCTTTTCAGTGAATCCTAGATGCCGATAATTATTTTTCACTTAATTTTTGGCACTTGAAAATGCTCCCGTCTTCATGCCTGATTTATTCTGACATTATAATTCTATAATGATGGTCCATGGCGGTACCAGTGTGCACCGACTTGGCCTTTTTTCAGGTTTTCTCCTCGTATACGATCTAAGCATGTTTTCAGTGAAAAATGTGACATGAGAAAATATGTTCGTTGAATTGTGGAGTGAGATATTTTTCGCGTATGCAGAGAGAGGATAATGAATTATCGGCGAAAAAGGAGAGATGAAAATGTGAACGGTTCGCTACTCATCGACAACCTGCTTGAGAGAGAGCATGGTTTTCACCCAGCTGAGTGAGAATTTCGATCTCTGATCTTAACTAATAAATTAACGTCAAATGAGATAAGAAATGAACAAACGTTTTCAATTTGCACCTCTGCCCTGAAAATTTTACAACACCATACAAGACTACATATCTTAAGTTTTCCGAAACATCAAAAATAAATAACATACTCATGTTTCAAACATCTTTCGAGTTGTTGAGAACACACAAAGACACTTTCTGTGAAATGTCACAAACTTTTTCTAATTATTCCGATTCTCATTCAGGACTCTTCCGCTCATCTGTCGTTAACATTGCAATTAATGGCACTTTCGCACCATCTCATTAACGAAAAATGTGATTTTATGTCTAAGCCGAGTGACGCCCGACAGTGATGCTTGAGCTAAGAGTAAAAGCCTGCACTTCAATTCGCAGCATTAGAGTTCCCGGTTGAACTGTCTGTGATCGCAAAACAGTCCGAAAGGGGCGTCCCATTTTAGTTTTGATATTAAACCATCAATTACCAATTATTATCGATACAGGCGCATAAATTGACATCTCTCATAAACTATCCATACATTTTTCAAATATTGCAATGGTCGATTTCACTTTCCAAATGCGACCTTCATGCGGTTATTGTCAGTATTCCGTAATCATTATTTTTTCCTCATTGACGGTTTTTTTTCGCTTCCAAAATATTTGCTTCTAAATCTGCTGGAAAGCAAAGCTTGTCAACCACTGCAAATGCAACGCAGTCCCCTATCGGTGGCAGAAGAAGTGAGATCCGAGATTTATGATCCTCTTGAAAGACCATTAATTTGCACCGGCCAGTAGATTTGACAGGTTTTATGCATTTTCTCTCGGTGGCTGCAGCAGTTTTCAGAATTTGCATGCCCCGCTTCGACGGGTTGCAATACGGTCGGGGGGACCTATTTCAGTTTCCAATGTGCCACCATCTTATGTTCAGTTCCGCTCACAAGTCACGTTTGCACGCGATACACATAAATGTGTCATTTTTGGTCACATACACACATATGCAGGCGCTGGCACATTTACCACAACCTGCTGTGGATCGCGCCTTTCCGGTTGTCACGGATTGGTTTCAAATCCCCAGAACGACGATGATGACGGTCATCTGATTTTAGATTTATGGGAAATGACAGCTCTTGGCAAATGCGATATTGCTTTTTCCGGCCTACTTTTACGCACATAAATGGAACCGCAGTAATATGACGGATTTTTTAATGACTTTGTTATTGTTTGTTTGTGGTTTATGATTGATGTTTTCCATGAAATTTGTGCAGTTTAAACTATAAACGACACCATTCGTAGAACCCAACAGCATATTTGAGGTGATTTCCTTTGATTAAAAAATAATATAGGCAGCTGTAGTAGGGCTAAACACTAGTTTAGCAGGCCTGATAAATCAGACACTGAAACGAAACACCATCCTTCATGCTTCGAAGTCCCGAATCCGCACCTTCGCCAGTGGACGAAAGATTGTGCAGTGATTTGATACATACCACTCACATTTCATTTCAAACCGACAAGACGGGTAGCGAAAGCAGATTACCGTCATCCATCCCGAAGAAGACCCACGCGGATATCTATCCAGGCCGCGAAGGTTGATTGGAAAGGAAGCCGAGCCGGGGAAAGGGGGAGAAAGTGCCTTATCTAATAAATTACAAGCGTGATCTAGAGCGTGTGCATGGTTCTTCTCGAATGGTTCTACCTGGCGAGAGCCCCTTTAATCATCGCGATGCTTTTCTCTCCGGGGCAGACAGAAGGCGAACGACGGAAGCCAATCCAAACCTATACCCATCGCATCGGGAGAGCACTCCAGCATCAGCGACTGGGCAAGATTGGATCAGAATAGAGATCGAGCAGGTGGAAATTGATACTTTTAGCGTCGAGAAATGCACGCGGTCGTCAGGTTGTGTGTGTTGTTACAGCTGATGCTGCTGTGACCCTGGCTGGAAGCCTTACTTCTAGCTGAACGAAAGCACATGAGGCGTGAGTGGAACCAAGTTACACACAGCAGATGGCATGATACCGAGGGAAATATCATTTCTTAACTTGCATTGCACGATGCAATTTCTTCCGTAATATTTGTGAATCAATAGAGGGAAAGCTTCGGAAGTCCTAGGGGATACTCAATTAGGATGCATGGAGAGGCTAAAATTAAATTTCGGAAAAATCGGTTCATGCTCAGTTATAAAAAGCGAACAGATTTAGGACACCTTATTCATTATTTTTACACCGTGTCCAATATATTCTCATACATATTCAAACATCGATAATTTCCCAAAAGTTATTCGGATTTAAGCGGTAATTATTATTAATGAACTTTAATATTCCATGGATCAATTACAGCATGTGCTTCGGAATGACACCGACTCTAGCCTTTTTGAACAGCTTCGAACTATTTTCAAACCCATCGCAAGCGGCACGTATGACTTCTATCGGCATTTCCATTCAAAGGATTGTGAACTGAGCCAAAGTAGATACCTTGTGGTCGATTATTTTCAACAGCATGAATGACCAAAAATATAATCCAAGAGGCTTGGATCTGGTGAAATGGGAGGCCATTCATCCTTGGCCATAAAGTCGGTCAAATTTGCTCAACATCTGTTCTGAACCAAAATCGCTGAATGAGAAGGTGCTCCGTCCTGCTGAAACACGTAATCATCCTTCCCGTACATTTTTTTCTTAGCTTTGCTTCACGACATTGTCAAAACTTCCGTTCTACAATATGGAGCGTTAATCTTAACGTCTCGATGAAAACAAGCGGTAGCTTGCACCGCTTGCAAATACCCCTCCAAACCATCAAGGACGCGGCGTTTTGGAATCGTGGAATGTTTTAGTCACCATCTGGAATGTACTTTGATCGGCCACAACCTATCGTTTGGAGATTGTGAGACTGCTGCAGGACAAATAACTTCTGAGTCTTGTCCAGCTAGCCGCGAAAGTTGGAGAGTTGCTCTTTCCAGCCTTTTCTTTTTGAAAGATTTGGACACCCTGTGAACTTTACGAAAAGCGCTACGACAAAACTTTCTTTCATCTAATGTTTCATAGTCACCAAATTTCCCATAAAGAACTAGATTTGCGGCAGAGTCTTGTGCACAACACCTTTATTTTTTTTTTTTTCGAATAGAGTGCGAACACTTTGGATATCCACAAGACTCGAAAAGTTTCATTATAATTTAGTAAAATGTCAAAGAGTTCAGAAAATTTCTTTGAATTGCTTATAAGACACAATCGTGTATCCCAACAATAACTACTTTAATTATTTATGGGTTCTGGTTCTTCAAGAGTTCTGTTTAGATTTGTACAGTGCTTTAAATCTCATTAAAAGCTGCTATGTACAGTACTGGCAAGAAATAAGTACACAAGTACCCTTTAGAAAATTGATTATATGTTGACTATGATAAAGTATAGAACATCAGTTTGTTTGAAGAAAATTATCGATATTCCATAGACACAGCTGAGTAGCTCTGTGATTTCCCGTTCTGCTTACTGAGCAGATGGTCGGGAGTTCAATTCCAGGCCCGTCCCCTTCCTTGTCATTTGTCACTTGCCTCTTTCTATCACCACTAGATTGAAAATAAAAAGCAGTCTACTGCGCTTTCATTCATTGATCGCTTCACTTACCACAATGCATCCATGATCTAAAAATAACCTGCCTCACTAACACAACTATTCTTCCCTTGGCAATTGTAAAGATGCAGTGGTGATCACGGTCGCTAATAACAGCGATTGTCAAACTAATCATCCATCTTCCCCTCCACAAAGACCGTGAAGACGTGGCCAGCACCGATGCAGATCTATACTCATACTGGACGTAACCATTGCAAGTGGCAAACGTTTGTAATCGTGTATGCGTCATAGATGCAAAGTTTCGAGTTTATTGTTTGAAGTTCATCGAAAGCATGAGAGTTTGAGCTGTTTAGTGGAATACCTGTAATTAGAAATCAGAAGAAAAATTAGTATTTTCCATTTAATTCCAACTACACAAATAAAAAGAAACATTGAATTTTCTGCTTATCTAAAGACTGTATTCGATGAAATTTGGACACACAAAATAGGTCACCAAAAATTTTCCTTGAGCCCGATTCTTTTCAAACTTTCTGGAAATAAAGTTGACATCATTGGTTTATTGAACCTCTTCTCCCAACCCAAATGCCCGCACCTTTGCCTTGACCCCTTTTATCAAATTTTTGGCAATGATAGGACCGACTTGCTTACTTACTTTTAACCACACTTTCTTTAGTTCAAGTTCATTTTCTATCAGTTTTGGAGTTTTAAAAAGCTTTGCCTTTATGATTGCCCAAAGTTTTTCAATTGGGCGAAGTTCCGGAGTGTTTGGAGGGTTGACGTCTTGTGGTACAAAAACTACATTATTATCTTTGTACCAGTCTAAGACGGGCCGGGCATAGTGGCAATATGCCAAATCCGGCCAAAACAGTGTCGTGCCATCGTGAGATCTCAAGAAGGGCAGAAGTCGTTTTTGGAGGCATTCGTCCTTGTAGATTTGTCCGTTGACGGTCCCAGAGGTGATGAAGGGCTGACTCATTTTGCCACATCCGCAGATCGCTTGCCAGACAAGGAATTTTTTGGCGAATTTCGACAGTTTCTTCTTCCGTACACTCTCCGGAACGGCCAACTAAGAGGTGGTGACGTAGTGTTCCTGTCCTGGCATTTGTTTGGTGTCGGCTTTAATGTAGGTCTCATCGTCCATCACAATGCAGAACGGTTTTGTAAGCCGCTCCCTGTACAGTTTTCTTACAAGAGTTTTAGCCACCGAGTTCTGTTTATCGCTCCGGTTCGGTGCCTTCTGAACCTTGTACACATGTAATCCAGAACGTTTCATTGTTTTCTGCACGAAACAAACTGAAACTTTCGCCTTTTTCGCAACATCCCTGATCGAAATGTTGGGATAACGCTTAAATTGGTTCAATACCATCCTGGCCTTCTCCGAATTTGATGTGCCACGTTTTTTGCCACTACCATTTTTCCGCTTGGTTGTCTTACGGTCCTTGAACGTTTTGATCACATGAGATACGATTGAATGTGCGATTCCGAGCTGTTTTCCGATCCATCGATGAGAAGCGTTTTCGAAGTGAGTGCCCAAAATTTGTTGGCGCACTATTTCTTCATTCGAAGCCATCACTGAAATCACTCGACCGATTTTCACGAAACTCATTACACAATTGATACAACACAATGAAATACATTCAGTTAAAGTTTCAATAATTTTTACCCACACGCTAAAACGTTACGAACAATTGCGTGTGTCCAATTTTCATCGAATACATTCTTTAATTCCGGAATCCGTGTAAAAACTGTGCTAATTCCAAAATTCGTGTACCAAAATTGCGATCACAAGCTAAGTAGTTTGCAATGAAAAACACTTAGTAAATTTGGGGTGATCTCGGCGTAGTGGTTAACATTCATACCTCTCGCCAAAGTCACGAGTTCGAATCTCACCCCGGACAAGTTACGAAAATGCCCAAAAAGATATTTGAGAGACTACGACGGGAGATGAACTAGCCCAGGGCTAAAAATCTCAATAATAAAGGAATAAAAAAAAACTTTGTAAATTTTGTGAACAGTGAAATGTAACAGAACGTCCATCTGTTGAATGCCCTTGACCTTTTGAACAACTTTGCCGAAAACCAGAAATTTCTAACTTATCAGAATGATGAGATAAAACAAGTTGAAAATATTTAATTTTGCATGCTTACTAGCGCTAAGTAGTGGTTGAATTTCGGAAAGAACGGACCATCTGTTGAGTGCCCTTGACCCACTGAGCAACTTTGTAGATATTAAGGGTCTCGAGATAAACCATCATGAATGTACCTATTATTCCCACTTATCCCCACATATTCATTCCGGTACTATTTTGTGTTCTAGTCCTGGGGCCCTCAGTTGCCTCTTGGACCTTGGTGGGGTATCTATCACACAAACCGCGAAATCCTTGTAAAAAAATCAGGGTAAAAAAAACCTTAGTGTATATACAAACGAATCTCTTCTGTCTGTCTGTCTGACCTTAAGGACTCAAAAAATACTGAACCGATCGGCGTGAAAATATGTATGCAGGAGTTTTTGGGCCGAAGAAGATTCTTATGATGTTTCGAGACTCCCATACAAATGAAATACAAGTTTCTGCACAGCTCCAGAAATAATCATGAAAATGGAACCAAATTGGGCATGTGGAGGTTTTTAGAGGCATTTTTGTATGGTTGTTCAAGACCCCTCCTCCCTCTGTAAGGCAGTAGCTCTCATATAAATCTAACAAAAAATTCTGCATAACTCGAGAACTAATAAAGCTGATGGAAGCAAATTTGACATGTGGGACTTTTCATTGGCAAGAAGTGGTGGTTGGTGGTTTAAAAACCCTATCCCTCCTGGAAGGGGGCGGGTGGTTCCCATACAAATGAAACACAAATTTCTGCATAACTTGAAAACTAATCAAGCAAATAGAACCCAATTAGGCTTGTGGAGGTTTTTAGATGCAAAAAATGTTTCTATAGTAAGTTGAGACCAAAGGGTGGATCACTTAACACACTTTTCTCCTGTGCTATTTTCTTTGAGTGTGTCTACGAGCGTTGCAATGTTCTGAGAATGTGCCGAAGATGCCGATGTGTTGACAGTCCAAATTGTTATTTTCTGCTGAGGTTGGCAACCGGGCAATGCATATTGGCAAGGTTGCTGGTTTCTTTTTTCTATAAGCTCAACTGTCAAAAGTGTTCCCAGTGTGCCACACATGTGGTATGGATTGAAAATCGAAGTGCCGCAGCTATGAAACTTATTCATCTAGTGTGTAAAACATCGTGACTGGCACACTATTCTAAGTAACTTACCCTTGGTTGAGGCATATCTGGAAAGGGGGCTCTCATTTAATCAAATTTTTATCAAATCACAACATAAGTAACAACGTGTAATTTTTGTATTTTTATTTTTTCAGATTATAAACGGCTTTTAAAGCAACGCCTTGTTGAACTGGTGCGTGGTAATGAAAATTTCGATGATTTCTAGAGTTTCTGTTGTTTGAATAGGACGGATTTCAGTTGTTGATGGTTTGCGATCGAAATTTTCTTCTCAGCCTTCATGGGTAGCACGAGGGCCTGGGTGATTGGCAGCACACCACACTGAAAAATGGAGAGAAGTTTGTTCAGCTCCTCGTCGTTTCCTGACGACTCGAGTCAACTGTCAACACAAAACACTATTTAAAAGAACAACCATGTGATACCCTTTCAGTGCTTTCTCAGACGAGAAAAAGTTTAACTTAGACGGACCGAACGGATTCAATGGCTATTGGCGAGATTTACGCAAGGAACCATGATATTTTTTTTCCAAGAGGAACTTTCCCGGCGGATCTGCTATGGTCTGGGGTGCATTTTGTGACTCTGGTAAGCTGGAAGCTAAATTTGTAACACATAAAATGAAAAGCTCTGACTACATAAATGTCCTAAAAGCCAGTTTGCTACCAGTAATTTGAAGAAGACGCAGAGGAAAACTCAGTTTTCAGCATGATAATGCAAACATTCACACCAGCACTTAAACATAGACATGGATGAGATCTGAAAAGGTTGACGTTTTGGACTGGTCAGCTTGTTCGCCGGATTTAAATCCAATTGAGAACCCCTGGGGAATAATGGCTCGAAGAATTTATGCTGATAATCGCCAATTTTCAACAACTCAGGAACTGAAAACTGCAATTTTTCAGTCATGGGGAGAAATAGAGTTGGCAACACTGCAGAAACTGATTCAAAATATGCCAAAACGCATCTTTCATACAATCAGCCGTTCTGGAGGAGTAACAGATTATTAGAGCTTTTTATGTTTCTGTTTTTTCAACGTCGATTCACGAGAAAATGAATGTGGTCGTATCATTTTAAAAAGCCCTTTTTCTAAAAAATGCTGTTTGCGACCAGTCTTCGATCAAAATAAATAAATTCTTGTATTCCAATTTACGTTTTGGAATTTAATTTCAAAGAGATATCCCAAAATTATGCACCTTTCTTGCACCATGAAGATCATTAGTGGTCATATCTAAATGAAAAAAAACTTTAGGTAGAGTAGAACAGGTACAACTGTGTGCTAGACGATTTGACGATGCGGAGTGAGTCCAATTTGACGATTTTTAGCCAAAATCCGAATTCAAAATGATGTTTTATAGACGCTGGCACGGTCACCGTGGTAGTGTGAACCAATCAGAGTGGGGCGCTAACATGAATTCATATTTGATCAACAGCTCTGTGCGTGTAGACATTATTTGTTTTAAGTACTTTTCAATGAATTAAGTTAGCGACAGGGATTCAGCGTAGATGTTCTACCTTTTGAATGAAATACTTATCGTAAAATTTCTGTGGGCCAGAAAGGAGACATTATCGTTCAAAATCTCCAATCAAGCGTAACGCGGTCGATCTCATAAATTGTTAAACGGTGCCCCCATTCAAGAAAAGAACATTAATGAATTTACATTAATTGTTATGTTATTTATTCTCCGTGCGAGGAGTAACGATTATGATGTAGAAGGAGATGTTCGCTCATCACCATGAGGCACCAAAAGTGAACATTAATGTTTTTGGCTAGAATGAAAGATGTGAAGAGAAAGTGAAAGTTCCGTCAGAGTGCGGCAGGTAGGAAATCTAATAGATGTTTTATTGAAAAATGAGCGAAAGGGCATGTATCCAATGGTACTCGAACCATGGACGTCAATCTTTGCCTAACATCCCACTGTGGGGTAGAATGTAGCAACGGAACAAGTCCGCCACTTCAACAGGCAAAAATTGACGCATGGAAAAACGCTCAAGTACCACTGTGGCTTGTATAGTTATTCTAGCGATCTATTGTGTGCACTCTGTTTATTGATGCGCACATGGGAGAGGAACGAACCAAAAACAAACCCAAAAAAGGAGGAGAGTTCCTCTCCCATGTGCGCATCAATAAACAGAGTACACACAATAGATCCGCTTCCAGAATAACTATACAAGCCACAGTGGTACTTGAGCGTCTTTCCATGCGTCAATTTTTGCCTGTTGAAGTGGCGGACTTGTTCCCGGATGCTACATCCCTACCCCGCAGTGGGATGTTGAAAAGGCAAAGATTGACGTCCATGGTTCGAAGTGCCATTGGATACAGCGCCACTCGCTCATTTTCAATAAAACATCTATTAGATTTCCACCTGCCGCACTCTGACGGAACTTTCACTGCTCACTTCACATCTTTCGATCCTGGCCAAAAACATTAATGTTCACTCGCGGTGCCTCATGGTGATGAGCGAGACATCTCCTTCTACATCATTAATGAATTTGTTGTATTCGAGAACAAGGCATTAT
>JASCZW010017645.1:0-16731 GCA_034211315.2 Aedes japonicus | reverse complement strand
TAAATGTAGAGCGTGACCCACTTAGTAATCTATATAATAAAAATGAGTTGGGGTTTCCTTTGTCACGATTTAACTCGCGAGCGGAAGGACCGATCGGCGTGAAATTTTGTATGCAGAGATTTTTGGGGCCGGAGAATAATCTTATGATGGTTTGAGACCCCTCCCTCCTCTGAAAAGGAGGGCTCCCATACAAATGAAACACAAATTTCTACACAACTCGAGAACTAATCAAGCAAAAGAAACCAAATTTAGCATGTGTGAGTTTTTGAAGGCAAAAATGGTTTTTATGGTAGCTTGAGAACCCTCCCCGTCATAGAAAGGGGGGCTCCCATACAAATAAAACACAATATTCTGCATAACTCGGGAACTAATCAAGCAAACGGAACAAAATTTAGCATGTGGTGGTTTTTTAAGACAAAAAATGTTTCTATGTTGGTTTGAGACCCCTCCCCTTTCTGAAAGAGGGGAACCTATTCAAATGAAACGCAAATCCTTGCATAACTCGAGAACTAATAAGAGAAATGGAACCAAATTTCGCATGTGGAAGTTTTTGAATGTTTCTATGGTGATTTGAGACTCTTCCGTCATATGAGGAGGAAGGGAGGAGGGGGTGCTCTCAAAGAAATGGAACCCAAATTTCTGCATAACTCGAGAAATATTCAAGCAAGTGGAACCAAATTTGGAATGGACGAGTTTTTTAAGGCATGAAATGTTTTTATGGTGGTTCAAAGCCCCTCCTTCCTCTAAAAAGGGGGGCTCTCATACAAATGAAACAAATTTCAACCAAACATGAGAACTATACCTACTGCTTTGCAAATTTGTGTTCAGTGGTTTTTGGGTCCGGGAAAGCATCTTATGATAGTTCGAGACCCCTCCCGCTTCTAGAAAGGGTGGGATCCCATGCAAATGAAAAACAAATTCCTGCATAACTCGAGAACTAATCAAGCAAATGGAACCAAAATTGGTATGGGTGAGTTTTTGAAGGCAAGAAATGTTTTTGTGGTAAGTAAAGACCTCTTAGACCTCACTATGAAAAGGGGGGCTATTATACAAACGCAACACAAATTTAAATTAAACATGAGAACTATCCCTACCGCTATGCAAATTTGTATGCAGGGGTTTTTGGGTCCTAATCAATAAAATGGAACCAAATTTGACATATGGAGGTTTTTGAAGGAGAGAAATGTTTTTATGGTCATTGAGACTCTTCCGCCTTCTGAAGGGGGGGGGGGGGGCTCTCAATCAAATGAAATACTAATTTCTGCATAACTCGAGAACTAATAAAGCAAATGGAATCAAATTTGGCATGTGGAATTTTTTGAAGGAGAGACATATTCCTATGGTGGCTTAAGACCACTCTGCCCTCTTAATGAGGGGGTCCTATAGAAATGTAACGCAAATTTCTGCATACCTCGAGCATAATTAAGCAAATGGAATCAAATTTGGCATGTGGATTTTTTTGAAAGTCAGACATATTTCTATGATGGTTTGAAACCCCTTTACCCTCTGAAAGGAGGGGAGGGGCTCTCATACAAATGAAACGCAATTTTCTGCATAACTCGAGAACTATTCAAGTAAATGAAACCATATTTGGCATGTGGGGGTTATTGGAAACAGGATTTTTATTTATATTAAAATGGATTTCTGTCTGACTGTCTGTCTGACCGATCGGAGTGAAAATATGTATGCAGGTATTTTTGGGGCTGAGGAAGGTTCTTATGATTGTTTGAGACCGCTTCCCCCACAAATGAAACAAAAATTTCTGCATATCGTGAGAACTAATCAAGCAAATGGAATCAATAATGGTATGCAGGGTGTTTTGAATGCAAGAAATGTTTCTATGGTGAATTCAAACACAAATTTTAACCAATCCTGATAATTATCCAGATAACTAATCCACTAACTGTGTATTGTCTGGGTAAGAAGAATGTTCTGATAGAAGTTTGATCTCCTTATTACTCAAATACAAACTCATTAAAAAAAGCGTCAGTTGCAGGCGTAGCAACGCTCGCACCGGGATCAGCTAGTACAACAATATAATTTGGGTCTATTTCGGATTTAAATTAATAAATTCGAAACCGGTTTTCACTTAAATTCAAACTATTCCTCTTATTTTAATAAAAAAAATACGAACCGAATTATTCGTCGAGATTTCGAAAGAAGTCTCGAAAGTTTCCATTAGATTGACTCATCCAGCGGCGAACAACTGTCTCGCGATTTTTTCCCTCCAATGTTTTATCTTAGCTGCCGTTTTGATGACTATACCTTTTGCCTTCAGGTTTCTCTTCATAATTTTCCAGTCGTTTTCAATGGGCCTGCACTTTTTCATCACGTCCAATTACTCTACATAAAGCTCAAAAAAATGCGGAAAATTTATTTTTACTTTGCACCTTGCTGCAAGGCTGTAAATATGTCAACAATGATTTAATTTTAAGTTTCTTCGAGCTCGTTAACGGTGCAAGGAATGTGTCTTACAGAAACAGAACAGAATTTCTCCCCCATCCCACCCCACATGCAACTGAATCCAGAGTATCTATACACCTAACTATTATTCTCAGACCGCACTCCAGGGCGCAATTCCGTGGGCTTCATTAATATAAATAGGAAACGTGTATTCCCGCTATTTTTTTTTCTTCCTTCCTTGCAGAAGCTCAAACACCCACATCCTTCTTGAAAACAAAATGAATGCATAGGTTTTCACAAACACGTAAACAGGTTTGATCGTTCCCAGCGACGGGAAACACCGGAGAGGTCAGCCTTTTATTACCGTGAATTTATTGCTGCTGGCTTGCTGCTTTTATCAAAGTGCCACTGCACCTCGTTTTCCACTTGATGTGTAGATTCTGGGAGATGAGCAGAAAGTTTCTTTTTATAGCCATCACATGTCCCCGTGCTTGCTGACGCTTCCGAGGCAACACGATAAATGTTCACAAGGAAGAGGACTCTTTAATCAAGACGATCGAGGATGAATTTGTGCTCTTCATTAAAGAAGGCCAGCGACGCACTGGAAGATACCGACAGCAGTGTGGTGGTGGCATATCTTTTTTAATTATCTCGAGGTTTTCCACCGCTTTGGCTCATTAGTCTTTGTCTGGCGGTCCGGGCTGGAGTGCCTGGAATCGTCTTGCCCAGTTAGAGCATTCGTTATTAAATTAGCAACTCTCTTGGTGAGAAACGGTTTTGCCTCCATCCGGCAATCCGTTCATTATGATACCAACCCCCACACTCCGGACAGAAGAGAAGGTTGGAAGCTAATCTGGCTAATGTAACTCAAATGGTGTTTGACTTGCTTGCCCAGAGCCAGGGTTGCCGGGTGTCAAAGTGAGAAGATTGGGTTATTTATTTATGCCACCAGTCTTGCTGAGTTGTGTCGGTTTCGAGGTTTGCCATGTGCTGAATGAGACAGCGCGCGGTTCGAGACGAATGAGGTTTATTGTCTGGTCACCGTTAGATATTGGTTTTCCCTACTGGGTTACACTGAAAGCAACACCGAATCTGTGGATGTGATTGTCGTTTCAGGGTCATTCCGGGAATTCCCGGGGACCTGCAGAATTTGGAATGGGAAAATTTCCGGTTAATTTTGAAGTGTTGTGACTTTTCCGAGCCTTGATCGTTCTCAATTCTTCTAAGGAGCATCTAGCTGGAAACCAATTTTTTGGTGCATATTTTTGTTACAATAGTTGTTAAAAATGAGCCTTTTATCACCCAAAAACAATACTTTCTTTGTGAAATGTAGTAATTTTTATGTCATGCAGCTATCCAAATATTCTTCTTTTTTTGGCACGAATAATACAGCTTCCAACCGATATTTTAGAGACCGCGATTTTTGAAGAATGAAGGAGCAGTGGAACCTTATAATGTTCCTATGACTACACTATACCGTCACATTAAGACCCCCTTAAAATCAATAAACCAGGATGATTCACCGATGATCCGAAACATGCTTCGAAACATGGTCAATGTTTATAGCCAAGGCAGGATTTCCAACAACCGCAACGAATTCAACGAATACAGTCAAAGATAACGCTAAAGGTTTGACCACAATTGATACGTTGCGGATGCGTTTGCGTGAATTTGACAGATTTCCCATTGGTTTCTGTAGTGTTTACTCGTTTTGGCATATTTTAAGTTAAGAGTATATCGTCCAATGACAGCTCGCTGGTCTGGTCGTACATATACTCACCTTCTATATATTTACCTAGGACAGGACCTGCCAGCTCAAAAAAAGATGGCCACTTATGAATTGTGATTGTACTGATACGGGGTCGCTCCAGTGTTACCAGATATGTTTAGCACAGTAATCCCATTGAAAATAAAGTAAATAAAAACATTTCTTTGTCGTTCGGAAATGAACCTGCATCAAACTAAAGTTAATTGATAAGGTTTCATTGAATTTCATTGATGCTTACGCTGCAGCATTCTGCCGTGGGGAGAAATCTTGAGCAAGAGAATGTCTTTCTACGTATGTTCCCAATGCAAGCCTTCACCCGCTTTTCGGCGAACGATTGGATCTCTCGGGAATCGATGAAAATGGAGACCCGAATGTGACACGTCACTGCGACCACAGTTTATCGGTATGCACTTCATTTCAAACGGATTTAAAATAAACCACTTCAAAAGTGAGCTTTTGTTCTAGTTGTCACAAACGAAAAAAGTGAAAAAGCAGTGACTACTAGCAACACCGCCAAACCAACAACAAACTGCCTGCTTGTAACATAACTCGACGGAGGCGATAGAGGTGGTTGTCAATGCGACCAATAAAAACGGTCTTTTTTTACAGGTAACTGGTCTTGTTTTTGCACTAACAGCTGGCAGGTCCTGTCCTAGATATTTACTAAATACGCATACATACATATGTATTCTGAAAAAAGAGGAACCACGAATAGAATCTAGAATTAGTCTAGTTGGGTCAAATTTACGTCAACGGAACGCAAACGCAGCTATTGTGGTAACCCTAAATGTCATGCACGCATCTCGAATTTTACCCACTGCATTTTATATACGTTAAGCATCTTCAAAAAGTGAGCTGCATTGTGTATAACTTTTTTTTCTGTTCTTTTTTTACGTCTATGACAGGTGAGAACGTCGCTTCTTGCAAAGGCATCCTACGATCATGAAGAAATTCTCAACGAGTCTCTCAAGATCAGCTAAAGAAACTGAACATTTCTGAAACTGAATAAATTTTGCAGGACGTGCGAATTGATCTCTCCAGCTACAACAAACCGATGGATTTTTTTAATTTAGCTGACTCGAGGTTTCTAGTCTAAAAAAAATCGATGTCCTTTGTGGACCAGATGTCGTAAACGTCTATACCATTGACAACAACTCATACAAAGATAGCTACACTGCTTTTTTCAGCCGGGAATTGCTGAAAGCAATTTATCTGATGAAACACCAAGGATTTATCTGATGAAACACCCAAAACCTTCTATCAGACTTTCATATGTGATTAGTTAAGAATAAAATGGAATTCACTGTTATCGTTTGTTTCTTATTTCACCATACGCTTCTTCAACCACTGAACTGTTTATAGTTCCAATCAAAACCATTTGGAGTAAAATCCTTGAAAAGTTCCTGCTGGGGAGAAGGACTGCAGCAGTCATTCAGGTTTATTTTCCTGGAATTCTGAAAACTGCTTAGGACAACTTCATCAAATTATAAATATACTCTAAAAAACCGTCAGCATTTCTGAACTTTGACAATGGGACGTAGATGTGCTTGACTTAAATACCCTGCCCACAAACGCCTCGAAGTTTCCAGAGGATTCTACGCCGAGCCCTGTAGTGTGTAATACAACTGCCAATGTATCATGCCAAACCTCGGAAATTGATTGCGAACGTCAATTTCTGGTCAAACATCAAAATGGGGTCAAAACTACATAGGCCGTCCGGTGTTGGTATCAGGGCATAACTTTTTTACCATTGGGTAAAAATCAACCAAATTTTGCACACTTTCTCATTGATGTGTATTGTTTACATGCTGTCAAACTCGAAGTCGTGTTTTTCGATTCATCGAAAATGGAGGTGAACCAACGCGAGTCGAGAGAACAAATTCTTTCCAATCACCTGGAATTTCCTGACCTGTTGCACCGGCAGTTGGAAAAAATGTTGAACATTCACCATTCAACCGTCTCCAGAGTGTTGAAACGGTTCAAGGAGCGGTTGACGTTGGACCACGGCAAAGGAGCTGGAAGAAAACCGGGACCGGAGAACAAAAGACGGAGGGAAAGGTGAAGCGGATGATTAAAGCAAATCCCAACGTCTCAAGCCGTAATTTGGCTAAAAAGATCGGCATGTCGCAGAGCTACGTCCAGAATGCAAAGAAGAGACTACATACATACAAGGTACAGAACTTCCCAAACCGCGATGAGCGGCAACAATCGACGGCCAAAACTCGGGCACGAAAGCTCTACGAGAAGATGCTGACAAAATATGGCTGCTGTGTGCTGGACGACGAAACGTATATAAAAGCCGATTTTAAGCAAATTCCGGGGTTGGGTTTTTCACCGGCAAGAGCAAGTTCTATGTGGACGACAAATTTAAGAAGAAGAAAATGTCGAAGTTCGCCTCCAAATATCTCATTTGGCAGGCCATCTGCTCTTGCGGACTGAGGAGTGAGCCTTTCGTGACAAAGGGCACAGTAAATGGCGAGATCTACAAATCCGAGTGCCTCGAGAAGCGCCTTTTGCCGTTCTTGCAGCAGCACGACGAAGCTCCGCTATTTTGGCCAGATTTGGCATCATGCCACTATTCTAAAAGTGTCCTGGAGTGGTATGAGGCCAATTCTGTCCATTTTGTTCCAAAGGACATGAATCCGCCAAACTGTCCGGAGCTGCGCCCGGTGGAGCAGTACTGGGCAATGATTTATTTATTTATTTATTTATTTATTTATTTATTTAATTTAGTTCATCGGACTTATTGTCTACATGACACAAACTTAAAACTAAATAAAACGGGCATTACAAACACGAGCCAAAAAGTGAGCTGAAGATTCGCCAAATTCAAACAATTCTTCGACAGTCGTAAACGCTCGCATCATAGCTGTCAGAGGCTCGTTGTTTCCAAACACTGTTCGATGGAATCGGGTTTGAAGAAGAGTACCACTCCGTAATGCTCTCGGAGGAACTCGGATGTTCAGTTGAGAGAGAAGCCTCAAGCAGTCGACCTCTCCATTCAGAAGTTTAGCAACAAAAACCGCTTGTTGATTTTTCCGTCGGCGTTCCAAAGTATGCAATTGCAGCAGATTGCAGCGATCTGAATACGGCGGGAGATTTTGCGGATCACGCCATGGTAGATTACGCAATGCCATCCGGATAAACCTGCGCTGTATTGTTTCTATCCTCAAGCTCCAAGTCAATTGATAAGGAAGCCAGACCAAGGCGGCATTTTCTAGGATCGGTCGTACCAGTGAGCAGTAGAGAGCTTTCAGGCAGTACGGGTCAGTGAAATCTCTTGAGTTTTTTGACACAAACCCTAGCTGGCGATTAGCCTTAGAAATCACAGCAGAGCGGTGGAGGTTAAACGATAATTTATGATCCAGTAGAACACCTAAATCGCTGAACTGGTCGGTTCTATGTAGAACGACGCCATTGATGGTATAGTCGAAAACAATCGGCTGCTTGATGCGGTAATACGACATTACCATACACTTTGGAATGCTGATCATAAGTTTATTCCGACGGCACCAATCAGTGAATCGATCCAATAATGATTGAAGACGAGTACAATCCTCGGCAGTCCGTACCACAAAAACAGCTTTAAGTCATCAGCATACGCAAGCCTGCAGCCATCTCCTAGTAGAAGCAATACGTCGTTGAAGTATAAAACAAACAGCAGCGGTCCAAGGTTGCTTCCCTGTGGAACACCTGACGAGTTCGTAAAGCAACAGGAAGTGCTTGTATCAAGTTTTACTCGCAGAGCCCTGTCTGTTAAATACGAGCACAGCCATGATGTCAATCTTTCCGATGTGCCGAGTTTTGAAAGCTTCGCCAGCAGAATTTCATGGTTGATTGTATCAAACGCTGCTTTTAAATCAGTATAGACGACGTGATGATGAAGCGGGAACTTCGGAAGAGCAAGAAGACAGTCAAAGACGAGAAGGACATGTTAAGAAAATGGAAAAAAAACTGAGAAACTGGTACCGGATGACACTGTAAACACTTTGATGGAGGGCATCAAGCAAAAATGCGTTCAATTTTACACTCAAGGCTCCATCGATTAACTTTTCTTTTGATTTTTGAAGTAAATATATGTATATAACTACCCTAAAATTTTGGTTTGATTCTAAACATTATAAGAAAATTGGCATGACATTTTCGGTGTCGCAATAATTTCGTGTTCGCCCTTTACTAGTCAAAAACACATCAATGAGTTTCATAAACTCTAGAACGCGTAGAGCCTAAATATCTTGAACCGGTACATTGGGTTGTCTACCGCGAGCCCGGAGGAAATCGTTAAGCTCAGATCAGAATCCAGGATACGCAGCACATGGCCAAATTATATGATCGGCGTCCTAGTAACCTTGTCCACCTTCTCAGAGATTGCTGTCGCACAGTCCAACATGGTATAAATGATTCAAACGCTCAACGCTCAACGCGAAGAAAAATTGGACATGAGGCAAAACATCACACAAATAAAATGTTGAGACACATCCATCCCCCTAAACCATTATATCTTCGACACCTTTGGGATCATTGAATATTTCCATTGTCACAAAATTTCCTCTCATTCGATTTATACTGCCAGCTGACGAGTGACTGTTTACGAAAAATAAGGAAAAAATCAATGAAGGCGATTTGTGGATCATAAACATCGCCTTCAATACCACCCACCTTTACAAGCCAGTCCGCTCAATCATTGCCCAGAATCAAACACTGATATGGGACCCATACAAAAGTGATGACAAAGTATCGCGAATATAAAGCACTTAGAAGCTCCTATATTTTCATGAAAACATAATAGAAGTGCTTTACCGGCCTCAAGGAACGAATAGCCTCTATAGAACTAAGACTATCCGTGAAAATGAAGTACTGATCCGGTGTAAGTGAGGCAACAATTTCTAGCGTAAAGTGTATTGCCGCTTGAAGGAGCTTGAAGCTGCTGACTCGAAGAACGATGAGGAACGATTTTGCGGAATCAACTGGGCCAAACTTTGCAGCATATATCACCGGAACAATCATAGGACTTTGATGCTCTGGGACTCCACGAGGTTCCTGTTGGAAGTTCCGAATTTGGATAAATCAAACACGATTGGGAATATTTGACGAAGTTAGACGATTCAACTCAAGGAGCTTCTCAAAGTTTTCGATCACTTGAGGGTTCATAACTTCACACCTGGTGAGAAGCAGAAAGATAATTAAGAAAACCAACCAGCCCATTTAAGACTCATGGTATGAATCGAGTGCATGCAACCTTATGCAATACGAAGACACCAATACTGAATACGTTCTAATTTGATGATGTGCGACTGGAAACAAAAACTACCGTATTCTATCACCGAAAAAATCGTTATCCAGTACAACGTTAGAAGATCCCATCAGGTTCCGGTAATTGTGCAGAGAAATTTGTTCCTTTGTTGGCACTTTCGCTTCAGATACTCAATGTGGGATCTCCAGGTGCACTAAGAATCGAACCAGACCCCAAGATATTTAAAGGACATGGCTTATACCAAATTTGAAGTTTTGGTTATGCTGGGTTATGCTTCCTATGAAAAACTACCATCTCTGTTTTCTCAGTAGAGAATTCGATATCCAGCTCTAGAGCCAACGTAGACAAGTTGTCTAAGGTATCTTGTAAGGGTCCTTGTAGATCCACCTCGTTGGGCCCGTGACAGACACTAAGCCGTTATCGGCAAGTTGTCTCAACGTAGAGTTGTCAGTAAGACAAACGTCAATGTCTTTGACAGAAAAAAAGGGGGCTTTAATTGGGAAGCTGTATATCTTCTATGAGAAAAGTTCATATGTTTCTCTGACAGCAAATTATACAAAAAGTGATTCATTAATGGAGAAAAGTCACAAGCGTGGAATTTTGTTCATTTTTTTCGTACGTAAAATTTCTCCTCGTTTAATTTCAAGCCAAAGGAAGCATCGAAATTGTTTGCAATCTTTCATACGCCATACAACAATGTTTGCAATTTTTCATATCACAAATTAGATTTAGGCGTTATCTGAAATGAGTTTACATGAAATATCTCATTAATTTCTGTCAAATCTAGCGTTCACTATGTGCATGAGATAACGCAGAAAATAACATATGTTTTTCAAACTGTGTACGCGAAGGTTCGGAAATATCTGTGGTCGTTATGGGTATCTAACCGCTGGTGGTTGAAGCGAGGGAGGGGTTGGAGGGAACCTTGCTTGATTCTGAAAACCACGGCTATCCTCACAAAAGTTCTCCTCTGGCTCCTCTATGTTTTCGATCTGAACTTGCACTCCCATTTCATTTTACTCAATTTTTGAGTACAATAGTATACTATCTCTTTCTTCCCATGGAAATGTTACTCAATTTTCGTAAAAAGTGGATCTACTCAAAAATTGAGTTGATCCACTTTTTAACGAAAATTGATTATCATTGCCGTGTGAGAAAAAGATATAGTATACAATTGTACTCAAAAATTTAGTAAAATGAAGCGGAAGCGTGGATCGATTGAAAGTCCCGCCATAATTCATCTAAATGTCTGAGTCTAACTACAAGTTGGTTAGCTTGATCCATAACAGAGTAATTATTAAAGGTCGTCGACGATAAAAAAACTTTAATTTAGCCGCTTTACTCACTTTGACGGTGCCATGTTTCCACTAAGATTGTGACGGCAAGCCCCCCGTTGCTGCGACGCTTTAGCCCATTTGACAATGTAATCAATCACGCTCATCTGGATTTACCCAAAATTGAGTAACTATTACCCATTTTCATAAAACACGCTGAAACGTCAAACCATGGGTAAGGCGATTTATGAAACTGGGTAAATCTTATTCTATTCCTCATAAATCTTTACTGTTTTTACAATGGACACATATTTGTAATTTGGTTGAAAGTATTACAGGGAAAAACAGTGATTAGTCCTTTAGAATTCTGGTAACTTTTTACTGGACATGGCAACGGCGTTTTTTAATAGATTTTTCTTCTAAAAAGGTGCATCGATCCACTACTTGTCGCTAAAGGAATGGAATGCATCTTAACCATTTCGCGTTTGGTCGCGCCGATGATGGCAAAATGTCTGTCGAATCAGAATACTATACGGATACCTTATTGAACTCTGCGTTCCTACAGCGTTCCATCGAAGCTTCCGAACGCTACCTGGAAGCTAATGAGGAGATTTTAAATTTGTTCCGGAGCTTCCAGAATCTCAACTCGTTTGTGAGTACATGCATTAGGTAAGTGCCTGGATGAAAACTTTGACATTGTTAGGGTGCAATAGCTAACCAACCGCATCCAGCAGAGCCTGTTCATTGAACAGTGTTCAAGCTGACCAGACAGATAGCCAAAGAATTCCTGGAATGATTGAGCGATGCGCACCAGCACCGCGTTTTGAACACCTTGATGAGTGTTGCCGAGGATCAACTGCTGGAGAAGAGCTACCCTTCGTTCATCTTGCTCGTGGGTGGCGTGCAGGGATTGAGCTCCTATCTGGCGAACTCACTCGCTGTATGTATATATGAATTTATGTATGTATGTGTGTATATATAAAGAACTATTAATAAAACTATCTGAACCCAGTGCGTGCGCTGCTACGCTTGCAACTAAATGAAGGAAAATTTAATGTGACTGGCTTTTTTTCGGAATGAGTTTTTTTCTTGAATAAGCAGGGGTTCAAACTTCTATCAAAACATGCTTCTCACCCGAGAAATACACGTTTTGTGTTAAGTATCCTGGATAATTCTCATTTTTGGTAGAAATTTGTGTTTCATTTGTATGGGAGCCCTCCCTTCCAGAAGAAGTGGTTTCTCAATCCACCATACAATGATTGCCTTCAAAACCCCCCACATGCCAAATTTGATTCGATTTGCTTGATTAGTTCTTGAGTTATGAAGAAATTTGTTTCTCATATGTTTCAGAGCCCCCCTTCCTGAGAGAGTAGGGGTCTCAAACAATCATAAGAACCTTCCCCAGCCCCAGAAACCCCTTCATATAAATTTTCACGTTGGTCGGTTCAGAAATTTCCGAGTCTATAAGGGTCTGACAGGCAGACAGACAGACAGAAATTCATTTTTATGAATATAGAAATTCACCCTTCAAAAACCTCCACATGCCAAATTTGGTTCCATTTGCTTGATTTGTTCTCGAGTTATGCTGAAATTCGTGTTTTATTTGTATAAGAGACCCCTCTTTCAGTGAGCGGAGGAGTTTCAAACCACAATAGAAACATTTCTTGCCTTCGAAAACCTCCACATGCCAAATTTGGTTCCATTAACCTGATAAGTTCTCAAGTTATTCAGAAATTTGTGTTTCATTTGTATGGAAACCCCCCTCCCGCCCCTTCCAGATGGCGGAGGAGTCTCAAACTTCCATAGAAACATTTATCTCCTCCAAAAACCTCCACATGCCAAATTGGGTTCCATATGCTTGATTCGTTCTCGAGTTATGCACAAATTTGTGTTTCATTTGTATGAGAGCCCCCCTCTTACAGAGGGCGGAGAGATCTCGATTTACCTTAGAAACATTTCTTGCCTTCAAAAACCTCCACCTGCCAAATTTGGCTCCATTTACTTGATTAGCTCTCGAGTTATGCAGAAGCTTTTGTTTCATTTGTATGGGAGCACCGCAACCCAACCAAACAGAGAGAGGAGGGGTCTCGAACTATCGTAGAAACATTTATTGCCTTTAAAATTCCCGCATGCCAAATTTGGTTCCATTTGCTTTATTAGATCTAAAGTTATGAAGAAATTACAGTTTCATTTGTATGACAGCACCCCTTCTAGGAGAGGGGAGGGGTCTCAAACCACCATTAAAACATTTTTCTCCTCCAGAAAACCCCACATGCCAAATTTGGTTTCATTTGCTTGATTAGTTCTTGAGATATGCGAAAATTCTGTTTCATTTGTACGAGAGCCTCCCTTTCTAGAGAGGGGGGGATCTCTGACTACCATAGAAACATTGCTTGCCTCCAAAAACTTCCGCATGCTAAATTTGGGTTCCTTTGCTTGATCAGTTCTCGAGTTATGCAGAAATTTGTGCTTCACTTGTATGGAAGCCCCCCTTTCCAGAGAAGGGAGGGGTTTCAAACTATCATTAGAACCTTCCGGTGTCCAAGACGAATCCAACAAAGCAAAAATCTTGCCAAACGGTCCTACCGCTCGCGAGTTAAATCGTGACAAAGGAAACCCTAGCTAATTTTTATTTATATAGATGAGAGGATGAACATTATGGATGTCCTTTTTTTTAAAAGAATATAAATGAAAACGCTTATCCATAGCAGTCAACGATATTTTTTTATTTTAATATTTTACCCAATTTCCATAAAAATCACATTTTATGATAATGAGTAAAACTAACCTAAAATCAAATAAATTGTGGGTTTACCCAATTTTGGGTTTTGACCCGGTTACCTAATTTTGAAAAACTCCAATTTTCTTGATTTTGGGTTAACTTCACTCAGTTTTGGGTAAATCCGAATGAGCGTGTAGTAAATATCGGTGACGTGGCTCATGTACGTCAGGTGGAACAATTGAGTATGATGATCAAGCATTGAACGGAGAACAATAAGAGTCAGAGTCATTTATCAAACTTGGAATTATTACTTGCCAGTGCACAAGTTGGACAAAAGTATAATTGGAATAATTTAATTTTAATTATAAAGTTAAAATTCAAATTTGTATCGAGCATAACATAGTAAGCAGTTAACGGATGATTCAAAATCAACTTTATTATGTATGAATCAAACCCCAAATATTTAATATTAATTTAATTAAAGGAAACGTATACTACTAACAACTATATCACAGTGACTCACAGGGCAATCATTGGTATTAATAACGGTGTTACGAGTAGTAAGTAACAACTCAATTAAACTGATAGGCAAAATAAAGTGCCCACCTCATCGTTTTTTCAATTTCTCTCATTTACTTTGTTCAAATTAAAGTAAACACACTGTATTTTTTTTTATTATCTTATTTTTTATATTCCTTTTAAGTTTCACTTATCGAATACTGAAAAAAAAGGAGTTTTACTTAAAGAAAATAAAATCAATTTGTGTTGAAAAAAACAGTGACAAAATAAAGTGCCCACTTCATTTAGGCTACAGAAAACATAAATAAAAGTAGAATAAAAGCATTTCAATAATTGATGTGTCCTCCTTTGGCGTTCAGGACCTCCTGCAGGCGCTTCGACATGCTCTCGACCAGGTTCTTTAGGTGCTGTGGATCTAGCTCTTCCCAGGCGCGCTCCAGGGCTTCAAAATAGTTATTTTTATTGGTATCACCAGTTTTGTCAACTCTGGCATCAAGAATCGCCCACAAATTCTCGATGGGATTGAGGTCCGGGCTTTGTGGAGGCCATTCCAGTGGTTTGATCCGACAAGACCGGAAGAAAGACTTGGTCTTCTTGGCAGTATGCTTCGGGTCGTTGTCCTGCTGGAATACGAACTTCTCTTCAAGGCCTTTCTGGATTAGCGAAACCTCCAGATTTTCTCGCAGGATGTTGATGTAAGAATCTGCCGTCATTATCCCGTCGATTTTCACAATGCTTCCCACTCCACCCCACGAAAAACACCCCCAGACCATCACATTTCCTCCTCCATGCTTCATCGTGCCTTGGATGTGGCGCTCCTGAAGCTCCTCTCCCGATCTGCACCAAACACGAACCCGCCGCTTTCGGTTAAACAGCTCGAATTTTGATTCGTCCGTCCAGAGAACCGTTTTCCAGAACTCTAGGGGCTTATCTGCATGCTCCTTAGCAAACTTAAGCCTTTTGGCTTTGTTCGCCTTGCTGATAAATGGGCGCTTCCGGGCAAGTTTGCTATTCAACCCCTGTGCTACGAGACGGCGACGAACAGTTCGACCGGAAACTGATAACTGAAGGATTTCCTGGATCTCGCGGACAGTTACCTTCGGGTTCTTCTTGACTTCGCGCATGATCTTGGTGTCCGTTCTCGCATCCGTTTTCCGCTTCCTGCCTCTGCCAGGGCGATCCACCACTGATCCAAACGTTTTAAGCTTCAGAAGAATTTTGCCAACCGCTGCCTTACTGATACTGTACTTCTTAGCGACAGCCCGGTGCGATTCACCGTGTTGCACATCACGAACGACCAATTTTCGGATACACAAGGGAATTGCTTTCGAAAGCACTGCGTTCTCCATTTTTTTTTCAATCGAATCAAATGCGATCACGTATACAAATGCACCAGGTTGAGCCGTTTGCTACAAAACATGTCAAAATATCAAAACATAAACAATCGAGGGGTCTTCCAATGGAAACTTATCGAAAACATATCGATTTTTGAAGTGGGCACTTTATTTTGTCACTGTTTTTTTTTCAACTCAAATTGTTTTTTTTTTTCTTTAAGTAAAACCCCTTTTTTTTCAGTATTCCATAAGTGAAACTTAAAAAGAATATAAAAAATAAAATAAGAAAAAAAACTACACTGTGTTTACTTTACTTTGAACAAATTAAATGAGAGAAATTGAAAAAACGAAGAGGTGGGCACTTTATTTTGCCTATCAGTGTAGTTTAAAAGGTTGAAAATTAAGATACATGTATTTTGTAGGCCTTACCACTATTCGCAGTTCTTGAAATGAGTTGTTCCATTTCCTATTAGGAAAGAATGTCACCAAAATTTGTAAGTTGTTTGCTTTTTATAGAAATTTATGGCCAAATTCATTTAGCTTATAGCATACCACCACAAACCTGTGTATTATTTTAAGAGTTTAGAACTCTTTGGAACCCACAAAGATAAAATGGAAATTTATTATCTTGTGGCGGCTTCATACGTGCCGTGATTATGCGACCGCAATCACGAGGTTCGACATCGGTAGTCGTGCGGCCAAAACAAAAAGCGTCCGAATGATCAGTGATCTGTGTAAAAATCACCAACTCCACGCAGCAACAGTAGCAGCATCCAAATTTTCTTGATTTTGACCGCAGAAACTTCATCACACTGTCGGTTCATGAATTTCAGTCTGCATATATACATTTACATTATACATTTTGATAATCAGTAATTATCAGTTTGGGTTTATGAAGAACAATTATACAATCATACTTGTGCAAAAAAGGTAGAAGGGTTAAATAACCCTAAATAACCAAAGGTGGCAATACAACTAGAACACTAACTCTACACAGAAACAAAAGCGTTCACGAAAATTAAAACGAACGGTGAACTAGGTCACGTTTTCATGATTTTTACCCAAAAACGTGAACTAGTTCCCGATTACGTGACTCAATTCACGGTGTATTTTTGCTTGTTCTCGAATTCATGACTGCAGTTCACGGATCTGGGCACGATTTTTTTTCCGTGTAGACAAAATCGTCAAAAGGTCGAAAGTAACAATTGTAAATAACGACTTGAAACGTAAATTTCATGGAAATGCCAGGTTGCTTACATCTGTATCCACTGTATCCCTGTATCTGTTTCTGGTGCTATTTTGATTGTGGAAGCAAGCAGATCCCAGAAAAGTACGCTAGAAGTCAGTGTTTACAAATGTTACTGTCGATATTTTGACTATTTTTTTCTAGAACTTGTATGCTTACAAAAAGTTTGAAATCTCAACGAAGAAGACGAACTTCCTTTTACGAAAAGAGA
>JASCZW010017644.1:0-16720 GCA_034211315.2 Aedes japonicus | reverse complement strand
ATTTTAGCCACTTCTTCGATGCACTCTGGGATAGCATAATGCTTTAAGTAATTATAATAAAACATCACTTGAAGCGCATTTCTTTTGTTGGCATTAGCGCGGCTTTGAACTGTAGTTCAAAACTACGCCAACAAAAGGAATCCACGCTGTTCCATTTTTCTTCAAGCAATAGATTATAACTCCGAACTTGCAACGGAAGCTTTGTATAACTTTGTTCAAGCGGGCTCAACTGTCAAACTGATCTATGCGCATGATAGAGGCTTCTCTCCGCACCAAGTGAACGCCCCACAACAGCGTGGTTGCTTCACGCCGACAGCAGCTGGGTTTCCTGCTACGCCAACCCCAAAAGAGGAAAATTTGATTCACTTTATTTTTGGAATGGCAACTTGTGGTTCACCTCGCCAGATTATCTATATATATAAAAATGAATGTTTGTTTGTTAGTGACGATAAAACTCGAGAACGGCTGAACCAATCTTAGCGGCATCTTCGGATGATTTGTTCGTTTTTATCCAACAAAGGTTTAAAGGAAAAGAAAAGTCGGGAAATTGAAAAATAAAACAAGACATTTTTACATTAAAAAAATAAAATTTTGTTTGTATATTTTTTTTGTAGAAAAATTACAAATAAATGATTTTGAATACAATAAATTCTAATTTTTTCACCTTCAAAGTAGGCAAACTTAAAAAAATTTCCAATTTCCAACAATTAATTGATAGAACATCTTCAATTCAGATGGCAGTGCTAAATTGTCACATTGAAAATGCACAAAACGTTGTTGTTTTGGAAAGTTTCTTCAAGGATATCTTACAGCACTGTAATCAACTCATGCTCGGTCAGGCAAGACATCATACAAAAATCAACGATTTTTCATGCGTTTGAACTTAATAAAAACAACTTCAGTATCCTAACATAATACACCAATTAAAATGACCAATTGATCACAGATTATCAACAATTTGAATGACTGCCGATTGTCATACTTTTGGATGCAAAATTGAAAATATCCAGGTTCTCCAGTATGACAATTAACTGTCACTTTCAGATTGACTACACCAATGAAGGACATTCATGCAATCCAAAAAAGTTATAAATATCGAATAGCATTTATTGTGTTAACTGATTTTAAAGATATTGCAAGTGAGTTAGTACGAGAATGAAGAAGTCTGCACATTGTAGACGAAATACGCGTATCTGTCGAAGATAAGCAAAGGTAGTTGAATTAAATGGAGATTACTAATTTTCTTCTAATTTATAGGTTACAAGTATTCCAATTAAAAGCTCAAACCCTCTAGGATTGATAAATTAATATTAGACGGAACGAAGTCCGTCGGGTCAGCTAGTATATATATATTTTAAGTCCTGGTCTGCCTCTGTGTTTTTATGACAACTCGGTGGATCATGAATCGAGAGAAAAGAACACAATCAAAACAAAGATAGAAACCTCCTAAATGTGGAAGATTGCAGTGAGACAGAGTGGAATAAATTCTATAAATTATTGTTAAAATCTAAGGATAGACCAGGTCTACACTAAAATAAAAGTAAGAAAGGATAACTAAACCAGTGAGTAAACTTAAAATTCTGAATAATTTGCGTAAAATAGTATAATACGATTACTAGGTGAATTCCAAACCTGATATTTACGGAGACGATAAAAAAGATTACGCTGAAGAAGATATCTGAAAGCAAGTTTCTGTTAATAACTAGTTCAAAAAATCTTTAAATACGATATGTACAAGTGACTGATACGTAAACCTATTTATATCCAACTGTCCAACAAACTATGTACAGGCTAACCTACAGCGCCTGTAGCAGTTGAGCATCCGATGCGCAAGAGGAAAACAGATTGGATACGAAATCTGAATTGTGAGTGATTAGTAACGTTGCCTAGTGTTTCTTTTTATATTAAAAATAAATTGAATTCTAGCTTTGATCAGCTGGAAAATACGGAACACTGATTGCAAGGACAAGTTTCGGAAAGAACCCGAACAAACATAAATTAAAGAATGTATGCCTCAAAGGAGATTTAAGTGCCGCGCTCCGACAGAAGAAGAAATCGGAAAGCGAAGATGAATATGAAGAGGAATTTGAGGATGAAGATGGCGTTGATGGTGAAGACGATCCGGAGTGAAAAAGAAGGTGGCGATGCTAGAGATGAAAATCCTGATGAAAAACGGTTCGGAAAGAAGAAGATGGCGATGAAGAAGGTGACAACGATCTGGAAGATGAAAACCGCGGTAAAGATGGGGAGGAAGAAGAGCTGACATGAGAAGAGCGAAAAGTTTTTTATCCAACTGCTAACAGGCAAGAAGCTGCCGTCGAAGAAAAAGCAGAAAGCGTTGGAACCAAAGAAGCCGCCGACGAAGAAGGATCCGGATCCGTTGAAGAAGAAGCAGGAAGTGTTGAAGGAGACGAAGAAGCAAGAGCCACCATTGAGGAAACCGGAGCCACCGAAAATGAAGCAAGTACCGAGGGGAAGACGGCAGCAGCAATCCCAGCAAGTCCACTCACCGGTGCAGAAACTGTCCAAGGATCAAATAGCTTCTCGATAAGCCCTCTCCAAAAACCTTCCAACTTTTAAAGGTGAACCGAAGATGTGGCCCATCTTCATGAGCAGCTATGAGTATTTCACCCAGGCATGTGGATTCTCAAATTTGGATAATCTCAAGCGGTTACAGGATAGCCTACAAGGAAACGCACTCGCGGCAGTGAGAAGTCGGCTTGTTCTTCTGGAATCCGTTCCTGACGTTATCGATGACCTTCTGCCAACTGTCTTCTTCGGGAAACCTGAAAAAGCTTCTCAAAACGTTGTTGATGAAGCGTTCTGCAGCGCTCAAGCACCAAAAGCCGATCGCCTGGAATCGTTCCTCCAGTTCGGAATCACAGTGAAACACATCTGCGATCACCTAGAAGCAGCCCATTTGACTGATCATCTCAGCAATCCCATGCTGGTGAACGAGTTGGTCGACAAACACCGATTTTACCAACGACATCGTTGAAATTGCCGAGTTCTCTGCTCTCAGCCTGAATGAGGCAACAAGCTTCGGAAGGGGAAAACTCGAGGGATAGCCCAAAAAAAAAGGAGTTCGTTCACGTTCATGGTTCTTGGTTCGTTCACGTTCATGGCGGTTCAGGAGTTCGTTGTCAACGAGCTAAATGCAGAGAGAGTCGTCGAACCGCTGGTGGTAACGTGACGGGCAACGTGAAGCGCTACAAAAGCCGATCCGTGGCGCGGTGGATCTCTAGCTGTCGGCTAGAGGGTCACCAGCGATGATGCATCTGAAGAACGCCCGCACGGTGGCGGCATTGAAGTTGCCGAGCCGGGCGTTGCACTGCAACAGATCGAGGACCGCTACCCACATTTGAAGGACTTACTAGTGATGCGTTATGTCCTGGAAGAACCTCACATCATAATCGGTTTGGATAACCTGCACGTATTTGCTCCTTTGGAAACACGTGGAAACCTTTGACCAACTGATCGCCGTGAGGTCCAAGCTGGATGGACCATCTACGGACTGGAAATCCAGCAGCTGCCGTAGCGGAAAGCTGCGCGAACGTTCATTCCGTAGAACCTGATCAGTAACGAGGAGTTCGTGTCAGACGCTGCGCAATCTGATACATACCGGAGGAAACCGGTATTCAGTACGGCGGAAGTCTCCGAAACACTACAGTGCGGATCGGAGACAAATTTGAAAGATGATGATGAGAGAAGATTTCCGGATTGCTACCCAATGGCAGCACGGCGGTTGAAGGCGCTAGAGAGGAAGTTGGAGAAAAATCCTGAACTGAAGCGAAACGTCCATTAACAGATAGCGGAGTACGTGGCAAAAGGCTATGCGCATATTGCCACGGCGCAGGACCTAACTGGAGCGAAGAAAAACGAAGTCTGGTACCTTCCCTTAAACGTTGTGGTCAACCCTCGAAAACCGGGCAAAGTTCGTCTGGTTTGGGCCGCAGCAGCTACTGTAGACGGTGTCTCGCTCAACATCGAACTGCTCAAAGGACCGGACATGCTGCAGCCCTTGCCGTCGGTGCTCAACCAATTTCGTGATGCATCATGGACGTAGCTACGTTCGGGGCTACCTGCTCCCCGTGCTCGGCGCAGAACATCAAAAATTTGAACGCTGCCGAGTTCGCGAAGGAATTACCACGAGCTTCGCCTGAGATAATTAAAAAAAAACATTATGTGGACGATTACTATCACAGCGTGGATACCGTTGACGAAGCGATAGAGCTGGCGAATCAGGTGAAGTACATCCACTCCCGAGGAGGTTTCCGAATCAGGAACTGGGTTTTCAACGGGCGAGCAGAAGTTAGTTCAGGATCTGTGGAGGACCGGATGCGACTGGGACGATGAAATCGACGATGATTCATTCCAAAAGTGGATCCGCTGGACGAAAGTGCTGCCGATGGTCAAAGCCATCCGAATTCCCCGGAGCTACTTCGGAGACGCAAGGAAGGACCAAATCAATGATCTCCAACTGCATGTGGTGTCCGACGCCAGCAAAGGTGATAGGGACACCCAGGGTAACCTCACCTGGCAACCACCAATCCACCTAATCGATTTCGCTATCGGTCTAGACACTCACTACCTTCGAGATTCCAACCTCCAAATTCCGGGAACTCGGAAACCAATGGCGTAAATCCCAAGTTGCACTGGCCACTACCTCGTGGCTCTTCTCGAGGAAAATCTCCTTCGCATCACACACAATAGTCTCAAATCAACTGAACTAAATATTTTTTATTGCTTTATTCTTGACGTAGATTTTCTCTATATCGCTTCGACTCACTCCTATCACTTTTGTATGATCAAATCAATCGAGATACTAAATCAATTTTACTTACTCTCAAACATTATCATCAACTTAAATTAAATTAAATTTTCCAACACGTGACTCACGATGTTTTAAGTAAAATGCATGATATCAAATCAACCCAAATTCTGGAAAAATAGGAATTCACCACGTGAGTTTTCATGGCTGATTTTTTACTATTTGGCATCACACTTGAATTTAATAAAACGTTGTTCATTGAACTGTTTAAAAATAGATTTCTGTACATTTCTCTTTATGACCTCTTCACTCACTGGCACAAAAGGAAAACACGAAATAGATCTCCCTGACAAATCAAAAAATATCCAATTCCTGCGTTTCTGTTATTTTTTTATTCCTAAGTGTATTTACGGTTCTGACTTGATCTGAATTTCTCATAGTAAAATTTTCTAAAATTCTCCGTCATCAATTCAGTTTTCTGGTCCTTTGAGCCTCATCCACTCAATCAACAATGATCAAAACAAAAATCAAACAAAAAACAAAAGCTAACATCCCAAATAACATTGCCAAAACCACCCAGCTTTATTAAGTTTTACGAAAGTTTTATGAAAGCCGCTAGAAATCAATTCGGTATTATTATGGCAGCAAGAGATGCCAATAGGTTTCAAATTTTAGTCAGGTTTATAAGAAGCTACACAGCTTCTTTACAACGATCTTAAAACCTTGACTTCTAGAATTCCTTTTACTTCTATCAAAGGTTTAATTTTGACTTTGTAAACTCATAAAATGCTGTTTGGAAATGTCGTTTTAGGACTCATTCATATTATCTTAATGTGGTCAGTTGAAAAAGCATTTTAAAACCATTTTGCCTCCAGTAAATGCATTAAACGGCTAATAGGCATTGAGGAAAGCTACCAAGCGACCAGATAGTTTTATAGTAGCCATTGCTAAGATAAATTGGCTTTTTGGCAAAACTGTGATTTCTTGCAATCGCCATATTGGAATACGTGATATAATTGAAATGTGGAAAAATAAATTCACCAAATTTTAAATGTAATACTATTGAACTGTAGATCTGAGACAAACTTTGGTATTCGTTCAGATAACCTTATTGAATTCCATCAATTTGCAGAAGTTTCTTGATTAATTTATCGAAGATATTTTTATCAATTTAGTTTTTGTTGTTGTAAATTTGCATAATTTCCGAGGCGCATTAATTTTCAGCTCTTATCGTGCCAATATTCACCATAAAATTAAATGCGCATATGATTTGGAGCATGATAAGCAATGAAAAAAAAACTCAATTAGCATATATTTTGCTATCAAACATAATTTCCCGCAACATTTGAGCTTTTTTCTTAGCCATTATTTACTGTTGAGTGAATCAGAAGAGCAGAAAATCGAACAAAGCAGAAAAACAACAACCACGATATCGCCGTGAAGTTTGACAGCAGTGGCCATTCGGCCTTATATTGGTTTTGATGGCGGCGAATAGGTTTTATGATGGTTCTCAAGTGGTCATAACATCTTTCACTAGAACATTTTCAAAATCTGTATGGTCTTGGAAAGGTTTTATTAATTTGTTTTCACAACCGTCTAGAGAGTGGGCCACTTTGTATACATTTCGGCTTTAAAGATGCATAGAGGAGGTGTTGGTGGACATAACAGTTTGGAATGTAGTTTCATCAACAAAGCCGGAAGGAGTGCCATACGGCAGGAATAGAACTGAAATTGTTACTTGGGATAACATCATCCCTAACCCTACCTGAATTTAGGCGAAGCAAAATCCTTTTCGAGCGGATGCAATATTGAACTGGATATCATATAGGGTAGGGAACGGCTTAAGCACCACAAGACCATCTCATTCTAATCACGGGGTAAACGTTAACCTACAACGCTCATTTTTTTGCAGTATGGTGCTTCACTACATGGAGCACCTTACTGCACAAAATGAGCGTTGTAGGTTAACGTTTACCCCGTGCTTGGAATAGGGTCTTGGGGTGCTTAAGCCTTACTCTACTCTTCCTTCACTCCTGTCTTTTTATGACGCTTGCATTTTTTTACGTCACAGCTCTAGAAACGTTCAATCAATATCGAGAAATTCGAGTTATTTGGAGTGACTCAAAACTTACAACATTAGTTTATCAATTTCAACCAAAAATATTCGTTAGATAGAAGACTTAGAAACGTATCTCAAAATTCACATGAGTCGAATAACCTCCTATCAATCTAATTCTTTCTCAAACTCACAGCAAAATTAACCGAGACATAAATTAACCGAGACATTTTCACTCAGCCTCTCTTAAAAAGTAGCGTCCAGCCATGACATTTATTCTGATATTAGCAAACAAACACTTAAGGCAATAGACTCACTCAATCCAACGCAGAAGATTTATTACTCCTTCTGCATAGATTGAATAGGTCTAGTTTGTTGATTTTATAATGTTGCACCGCCCGATGTTTGGCTTCCACATGCAGGACGGGCTCGTTCGGTGTCGGTGGCGAATATGACTTTGAATGAAGTAAGTTACGCATTATATTTCAGCCGGTTGGCAAATTATGGCCATGGATTACGTTAACACCACTCGGCACCGCTGCCGGCCAAGCCAATTGGCCTTCGTCGGATAGTAATAATAATAATGACAATGGCATGAATGCGTCTCTCCTACAGAATATGCCTCCCATCTACGGACATGTGGTGCGGGCTTGGGCTTGAGTGCGTCGAACGGCCGTCGTCAGTTATGCCGGTAGAGATGCGTCCTGTCGTATATAGTTGCTACTGGTTGGCTGGATGCAACGGCAGCAGCAGCCAACAGTAATGCCAAGCACCTCTCGAAAATATCGATTTTAATTTATGAGAGGAGTTTTCCGGGTTTTTGTGCGGTGAAGGATGTGGAAGCAAGGGAATTGGTGGAGGTGATTTATCATCGTCACCAGCTGCAATGTGATATATGAGGGTATTATTTTTGTCGCCAGAAGGCTAATTATGGCCAGGAGAGAGGATGAATGTGGGTTGCTTCCTTATTGGATGCGATTATTTCATCAACGTGGCTGCAAACGGGAACTTGGCAAACTTAAAGCTTCTTGTTATTGTCGTCATATTGAAAGCAATCACATACATCTCCCGAGATGTTGGTCTTTGTCAAAAAATGCAAACAACCTGCGTATTAGTTTCGCTGAAGACTGCTCCCTAGAAATTGAAGACGCAGTTAGAAACCGCTGCCATTTTCGCAAATAATTGACAAGCTGTTCCTTTGTATGAGCTACATCATGTTGCTTACCTTATCTCTCAGCACTTCATGTAGCGGTTTAAAGACATACGGGATCAAGTCCCTATCACTCCGAAGTTTTCTGAGCACAAAGCACAAATACTATTAGGACTTCAAGCGTGAAATTTTCAAGAATCATTCGTTTCACTAGAGCATTCATTGGTTAGCAATTCGAGCGTTGTTTATTTTGTTTTGTTTGTAATTTTAAGTCGCAAAATTCGTGAAGTAATAATTAACCTTACCTATAAATCATATAGAAAAAGGACTTCCTTCTGTTTCAGCTGATTTGTTTCCAACAGTTTGCTCAAAATGCGTGAGATTTCAGCGGAACAACGTCGAAATATTGTGCTCAAATGATATACTTAACCCGGAATATCACAGGAACTTGGCAAAATTGGAAAGACCATTTTACGTTTGAGGATGAACCGAAATCGGGTCGAAAAAAAGGTCTTGGATAAACGTATAATGAAGACATTCTAGCACAAGAAGATGATTCCAGAGCGGAATGTGTCCTTACTAGTTGGCACTTAGAAGTCCAATGTTCAACGTGCCAAAGAACGTTTGAATCTTCTAACCTAGAAAAATGGAAGCAGCCAAAACGGAGTCCGATATAAGAAGTAGCGATCAGGTCCAGAGTGCAAACAAATCCTTGCCGGGGCCACATTACATTATTATACGGTGCGTAATGGAGAAGTCTTTGACATCCAGTTGAATATCCGAGCGAAAGTTTATACCAAATCGATAACAAGTTCGATTATCAGATGATTAGTGTTTGATCAGTAAATGTGTTATCATTTATGCTGAATTAACTGCCAAAATATTAAAAGAGATAGCAAACTCATACTCGTTGGATATCATCGAGTTCATTTTGATAACAAAGATAATCTCAAATTACGTTATCAATATGATGTCAAATTCCTACACTAATAACTGAAGTAGTGTTTCTAGTGAGAAGCTCAATTTCATATCCATAACATGCTGGTAATATTCAGTATTCGTCAGCATACTGATTGAATTCAGTAACGTTCGTCAAAAGTCGTCTTTAGAAATTGTTAACAGATGATAGCAAAATTGATAGCAAGCAATGTAGATAACTTCATTTGTTATGCGAGAACAGGTGAGTTCAAAATGATATCTGAGATAACAAAACTTGTTACTTATTCGATATCAGTTTGTTATTTTACTTTGCTAGGGAATTGCATCCGCTAGAAAAGTTTTAATTCACCTACACTCAAACAAATCGACTCGTTGTTTTCACGTGAAATTTCACGTAACTTCCACCTAAACACGTGTCAAAATTTTCTTCAGTAAAATCAGGTAAACATTACGTGCCAGTAAATTATACGTGAAAAATCACGTAACATATAAGTGATTTACACGTAGAATGTGAATTTACGTGGAAATCACGTAGCTCTTACTTGAATTCCATATGTTTATTACTGGTTTTAGCAGAGGACGAAAATTACGTGCGTTTCACGTGGATGTAACGTGTCGATTTTTTTGAGTGTATATATAAGTATATTCAAGATGCCATATTTCGAGACCCCTAATATTTGCAGAGGTGCGATTTTGAGCATAGTTGTTCAAAAGATTAAGATCATTAAAAAAATATACCGTTTGGTTTCAATTTCAACCGCTGTGGAGCGCTAGTGAGCATGCAAAATTGAGCGTTTTCAACTTCTTCTACCTCGTGATTCTTATAAGATAGAAAGTTCTAGTCTTCGGTAAAGTTGTTCAGAAGTTTATAATTCCACCGCTACGTGACGCTAGTGAGTATGCAAAGTTGAGCATTTTAAATTTGTTCTATCGATTCTGATAAGATCGAATGTAATTATGTTCGGCAAAGATATTCAGAAGGTAAAGGTCCGGACCGTTTTGTTCGGAATCCCACTACAACTTGTGCTTTCTCGGGATTCTAATAACATAGAATGTTGAGCAACGTTTTTCAGCAGGGGTTATTTGGGCCTGATTTGCTTGGTATTCAAGTGATTCAGAACTGAGTTCAAGTTATTTAGCACTGACTGACTTCTCATTCAAGTGATTATCCACATTTAAGGTCTGATTCATTTCGTATTCAAGTGACTCAGTTCTGATTCACTTCGTATTCAAATGATTCAGGCCTGATACACTTCATATTCAAGTGATCCACGACGGGCTCACCCCAAATTTAACTGATTCAGCACTGATATACCAGACATTTCAGTGATTCAGGTCTGTTCCACTTCATATTCATGTAATTAAGTTTATTCATGTAATTTGAGGTTTCATATTCAAGTGATTCAGGACTGAATTCTAATGACTCAGGACTGACAGACTTTTCATTCAATTGATTATACATTTTTAAGGACTGATTCATTTCGTATTCAAGTGATTCATCTCTGACTCATTTCATTGCATGTAATTTGAGGCTTCATATCGAAAGGATTCAGGACTAAATTAAAGTGATTTGGGACTGGATGATTTCTCATTCAAGTGATTATACATGTTTAAGGTCTGATTTATTTTGCATTCAAGTGATTCAAAGCTAGTTCACTTCATATTTAAATGATTCAGGATTGAAGTCAAGTGATTTGGGACTGATTTACTTCTCATTTAAGTGATTATAAATTTTTAGGATCCGATTTGTTTCGTATTCAAGTGATTCACGTCTGATTCACTTCATATTCAAGTGATGCAGGACTGACCGACCTGAAATTCAAGTGATTTAGGACTAACTCACCATTCATTCAAGTGATTCAGGTCTTTTTCAGCTCATATTCATGAGATTAAGGTCTTATTCTAGTGATTTAAGCCTGATTCACTTAATATTCAAGTGATTAAGGACTGATCGATTTCTCATTCAAGTGAGTGAGCATTTTTCATATTCAAGTGATGTAGGTCTGATTCACTTCAAATTAAAATGATTCAAGTCTGAATATCTTCATATTTAAGTGATTCTTTATTGACTCACTCGCCTAAATTCAAGTGATTCAGGACTGCCTCGCTCCACATATTCGTGATTCAAGTCTGATTCACTTCATGTTCAATTGATTCAAGGCTGACTCACTTAAAGTTTTAGTGATTCACCACTGCTTCACTTCATATTCAGTAATGTAATATTTTTAACGTCTTATTCACTTCGTATTGCATTTATTCCATACTAGCTCAACCCGGTGCAAGCGCTGCTACGCTTGCAACTAAAAGAATAAAAATTTAATAGAACTGGCACGTTAATGGTTGTTTCAAGGAATGAGTTTCTTTTTTGACTAAGCAGGGGTTCAAACTTCTATCGGATCAAGCTTCTCACCCGAGAAGTACACGTTTTGTGTTTTTGTAACCTGTATAACTCTCATGTTTTGTAGAAATTTGTATTTTATTTGTATGAGAGCCCTCCTATCCAGAAAGGGGAGGTTCTCAAACAATCATTGCCTTCAAAACCCCCCACAATTTGGTTCCATTTGCTTCATTAGTTCTCGAGCTAGGCAGAAATCTGTGTCTCATTTGTATGAGATCCCCCCCCTTTCTGAAAGGGGAGGGGTCTCAAACTGCAATTGAAACATTTCTTGTCTTCAAAAACTTCCACATGCTAAATTTGGTTCCATTTGCTGGATTCGTTCTCGAGTTATGCAGAAATTTCAGTTTCATTTGTATGAGAGCCCCCCATTCTAGAAAGAGGAAGGGTCTCGAACTACCATAAAAACATTTCTTGCTTTTATAAAACTCTACATGTAAAATTTGGTTCCATTTCCTTTATTTGCTCTTGAATTATGCAGAAAATTCTGTTTCATTTGTATGGGAGCCTCCCCTTTCCATAGAGGAGAGCGGTCTCAATTGACCATAAAAACAATTTTTGGTTTTAAAAACTCTCATAGGCTAAATTTGGTTCCATTTGCTTGATTAGTAATCGAGTTATACAGAACTATGTGGTTCATTTGTATGAGAGCCCATCTTTTCAGAGAAGAGAGAGATCTCTAACTATCTTGAGAACCTTTCCCGGTCCCAAAATCTCCTCGATATAAAATTTCACGCCGATCGGTTCAGTAGTCAGACAGAAATTCATTTTTATATATATCTCGGGGTTTATTTTCATTAGGGCAAAACCAACATTTAGAGATTCTCCTTGAGCTATCTCTCTATCATTCACTACAGCGCCATTATAACACTTTCGAGGCATTCTTTAGTACAGATAGAAACACAACAGTGCTGGCAAGCATATTCTACAAATAGTAGAATGAAAAACGTAAAGATGATTGGAATATCAATGAAAGAGAAAGTAATCAAAGAGAGTCTCTCAATGTTAGATTCCCCCTTATGAAAAAAACCCTAGATATAGATTTTGAGGCCTTGTTAACTGCGTATTGAAAGTCGACGAGAGATTCATAAACTATGGCCGTCAATTAAACACTCACTACCAATTTACCTTAATTTTGAGGAATGGCCGCTTGAGAGAGGGAAAGAATGGGAGGGAGAAAACAATGGAATATAAAGATGAGTGTTAGAGAAAGTAGAGAGAGTGAAAGAAGGTTGGGAGAACGAGTAAAATGAGTGAGATTGTAGAATGAACAAGAGGCATGAGTTGTAAAGACAGTAAATAAGAGACAGAAATTGATCTAGTGGCCTATCTTTCTTCCTCTTGCTTTCTTCCTCTTTACTGCAACTCATTCCTCTTCTTCATTCTACTATCTCGCTACCTCGTTTAAAATCGAAACAAGAGTGCATTACGCAAGAGCATGTACACAAACATTTCTTCTTTCAAACTTGTTTCCGTCTTCAACCATCAGGATATTGTTTGGTTTTTTGTTTGTTGCTTGTCAGTAAGTTTTCGAAGAATATTGATGCTTTGAAATCTGAGGCATTTTATTTAGTTTTTGGGACGTGAATACAATTTTTTTGACACATTTTTACTTGGCAGGTTTCACGCAAGCAGAAACGGAGCTGACGCGGTCCACCGCGGTTACGGTTTTTCAACTCGAAATAATGAACGATCCTGTTATATACACAATTTGATCTGTGTATACACAATTTGAAAAAGATGGATTTTTCTGCGTTTTCTTGTGCACATAAATTGAATACTAGATTTTGCATAAGTTCATGGGATCTAAATTTCATCTAAATTTCAGCCAGATAACGCCTGAATCTAATCTGTTCTATTTTGCAGGCGATTTCGTTGTAACTCTTGCTTAAGCTGCCAAGTGAAAGAGATTTTACGCGCGCACGCGCGTGTGTGCGTGTGTGTGTGTGTGTGTGTGTGTGTGTGTGTGTGTGTGTGTCCAATCTAACACCCACCAGCCGGTAGTGGAGTCGTGGAAGAAATCTGTTCGCAGCAATCTTTTAAGTGACCCTTGAAAGTAGCTTTAATCGAGGAGTTAGCAAGTACTACACCCAAAAATTGAAATTGTAGCAAAAAAATGCAAAATTGCAATTTTGCAGTTTTGCAATCATATCTTGAGAAATCCGCATGATTCTGAAAAGGCAAATTTGCCCATCATGTTCCACAAACCTTTTTATGGTATAAACAAAGCCATGCAAGTGTGTGCAAGTGGTTATCGCTGTGTGCCTAGTGCCTCGACAATCGCAGCAACCGTTGGGTTTTTGTTCAACCGTCGACAACTTCTCAATATGGGTGAGACAATGGCACAGAACGCCGCTACGCCGTATGCCTCTGTTGCTATTCCGCTGTCAAGTGTTCTATTTTTATCTGCACTCGTCATCACACTCCTATCGCCCTCTCATCAAGTCACCATGCGGTTTATGAAATAAACGAAGCCATGTAAGTGTGTGCGACCGAAATTTGCTTCATTGTTGTAACGTTGAGTGCCTCAAAACCGAAGAAACTGTAGGACTTTTTATTCCACTCACCTCAACTTGTTGTGGTGACTGGATGGTTACAATGAAGAGCCGTCATGCTGACGGTCGCGGTTCGACTCTCGGTAGTGGATGGAAATCTTTTATTTTGTGCGCCATTGAATTTACTACTTACTAATCAACCGTACAACATCACGCACACATTGAATTTTTCTAATCGAATTATTCGGATAACCTTATTGAGTTCCAACAATTTTCTCAGAAGTTTCTTGATTAATTTATCGAATATATTTCTTTCAATATTGTTTTTGTTGTTGTAAATTCGCATAATTTTCCTTGAGGCGCATTTAATTTTTGGCTCTTATCGTGCCAATATTCACCATAAAATTAAATGCGCATATGATTTGGAGCATGATACGCTATAAAAAAAACTCAATTTGTTTCATGCATTTTGCTATCAAACATAATTTCCCGCAACACTTGAACTTTTTCTTAGCCATTGTTTACTGTTGAATCGGAAGAGCAGAGAATTGAACAAAGCTGAAAAAACAACGACAATATCGCCGTGAAGTTTGATAGCTGTAGCCCATTCGTCCCTTAACTCGGTTTTGATGGCGGCCAATGGGTTTTATGATGGTGCTCAAGTGGTCATAACATCAAACAGTTTTGAATGTAGTTTCATCAACAAAGCCGGGAGGAGTGCTATACGGCTGGAATAGAACTGAAATTGTTATTTGGGATGTCAGGTTGAGAGGTATTCATTTGTATTTACTAGATTTTCAATGTATGACTACTCTCTTTTTCTTATTTTAGCATATCAAACTTATTGCTTTCAGAATTTTCTTATTGCTTGCTCTCAACTTACTGTTCTAAATGCACTTTCACAGTTAAGGACTGTATCGTTAATTTTGAGTAACCTGAAAATTGCTGTATTTATATATGTTTTATTTATTTCACAACTCAAATTCATTTACATTGTTGTTTGTCCATCAAAAAAGGCCATTACATCAGTATTCATTTAATGTTGCGTAGATCTGGCCAGCTCTCACACCTTCTTTTTGATGTTCCTTATGAGGTTTTGCACAACTGCTTACGTTTACTCAGTCTTTTTGAATTTGATGATGTCATCTGCTCCTCTAGCCTGCTTCCGCAGCTTTCCTTTCATCAAAGCCCAAAATTTCTCAATGGGTCTTATTTGCGGACAATTTGGAGGATTCATCGCCTTTTCCACAAATTGAACATCATTCTCTTCATGCCAGTCCAAGGTGGCACGCGCATAGTCGCAAGGTGCCAAATCAGGCCAAAACAGTGTCGAACCTTTGTGTTTTCGGATTAGTGGCAAAATTCGTTTCTGCAGGCATTCCTTCCGGTACATTTCGGCGTTCATATTTGCGGTAGTGAAAGAAGGTGTCGATTTCAGACATCACTGGTAAACTGCCTTCCAAACCATTACCTATTTAAAAAGTTTTTCGCAAAAAAAAAAGAGAGAGAGAGAGAGAGAGAGATTTGGTGACGGTGCGTCTTTCTTTTCTTTTCATAAAGCGAGTAATGGCGCTATAACCATAAGCCATTAAAGGCTAGGACAAGAGTTAGTGCTCATGTCCCAGCCGAAAGACAATGGTCATCATCATCATCATCATCATCATCATCATCATCAGAGAGCGAGTAATGGCGCTATATCCATAAGATATAGAGAGCAAGGACTATAGTTAATACTAAAGCCCTAACCGTTTGTAGAGAAATGGAGCATCACTTTGCCTTCTTCGACTTGATGCTCCCAATTACTATTATTGAATAAATTTTTGTTCTGTACACCAAACAGGGCATTCTGTTCAACTATTCTCTCCAACAATTCATTTCTTTTTCCCTTGATATCTACAGAAGGCTATGTGTGTTCCCCGTGTCTTCTTAAGGTACATAGATACCAATTCCTCCCTATCGCCAATATTTGCGTTAACGTGGCCAGGTGAGCGATCGAGGAGTGTTTTCGTGGAGATTATTGCGTGAAGAAACGCATCAGTAACTGGTTGCGAATTCTTTCTTATTGAAGCTCCATCCACGAGGTATGCATTGCAAACACTGTGCAAACGTCAATGCTAATGCTAATAAAGATCGGTTGTTCTTTAGAACACCCAGCTTACTTGATGCAGATATTACTTCCAGTTACAAAATAGTTTGTAAAAATTGAAAGTGTTCTGCAATGAAAAACCATGAAAACCATGTTTTATGATTGGCCCCAAATATCTCCTTTAAGAGCAATCAAGTTTTATTTTAAATTTGCCTTGTTTTCCCAATAAAAAAACAGCATAACAGCATAAATGAACTCAACTTAGGGTTCTAAATGCACTTCAGCTTCACAGTTGGTTTAAATCGGTCCAAATCGGGTTTCAAGCATTACTTGAAAATTATCTTGTTTCCTCAATAAAAAACTACTATTACTATTAGTGAGTGACCCTAACAGTATCCTTACTTTTGGTTAAAATGAGAAATGAGACCAAGTCGGCTCTCAAGCGTAATTTCAAAATAACCATGCTTTCCAAATGAAAAATCACCATCGCACTATTTGAGTAACCTGGTAGCATCGTCACTGTTGATTAGAAGTAGTTCACATCAGATTTCAAACGAAAATTCAAATTTACCATTTGTTCCTAATGGAACACATGTATGATTCTTATTAGTGTTTCCAACATCATCGTACTGTTCGTTTCCAATAAGCCCAATTCACACTTGTGAGTGGCCCCAACAAGAATCCTTATTTTTGGTTTACATTGGTCCAAACCGTCTTTCAAGCGTTCCTTAAATGTACCTTGTTTTCCCAATGAAAACAACTATTCTTAGTGAGTTGCCCAAACAGCATACTTACTGTTGTTTCAAATTAGTTCAAATTGTTCACCCC
>JASCZW010017643.1:0-16730 GCA_034211315.2 Aedes japonicus | reverse complement strand
GAGCACCGGAATTATATTAACGGCGATATTGACTACATCGGTGTTCAACAAGTTCGGATACACTTTCAAAATTTGTTAAAAAAAATGAAAACATGTTTTTTATTTTTGGATTTATGTTATTGAAAAGCTATGTTTACAAGGAACGTTTACAAACATTTCTCTTGGAATGACCCCCCTTTGTACTCCTTAACGAGCTTCAAACGTTTCTCCAGACGCGGCCGCATGGCAGTACGCACGGACTGCATGGGCATTTCGTCCCAGATTTTGAGAATTACCGTCTTGAAATGATCCAAAGTGCTGACCTTGTATTCTGTTCAGCTTTCGCCATCATATAGGACCAAACAAAAGAAGTCGAGAGGATTCAAGTCCGGGAGCTGGGAGGCCACAAAGTTTTGTCCAGAAAGTCGGTTAAATTGTCCCGACAACCGTGGCTTGAACCACGATTTGCCGTACGGGCTGGTGCACCGAATCCCGCTGGAACACGTAGTGCTCATCGCCGTAGAGGCTTCGGAGACTGGGGGCAACGACACTTTTCCAAAACCTCAGTTTTGTAGTACGCCGCGTTGATTTTGACGTTTTTTCAATAAACACCAAGGGTAGCTTACCACGTTTGCATACTGCCCCCCAAACCATCCACCGACGCGGCACTTTGGAACCGAGGGATGTTTATATTGGATTCAGGAATGCTGTCCCTCGATGGCGCCCGCCACCCGGTCCATTTTGCACATCAGTGCGGCTGCTGCAGCACGAACAGTTTCTCGTCCGAAAAAACAAACTCTCTGACCAGCGTGCCGAGAGAGGGATCCTCTGCAGCCTGATCCAACCGCTTTTGCTGGTGGCCTCCGAAACGCCATGGACCTTACGTTTTTGTAAAGGCCTGAAACCAAGGTCCTTGGTGAGTATGGTGTGAGCGGTTTCCAATGGAAACGGGTGAGATCTCGCAAGGCAGCCGTTTTCCGGATTGAGCGGTCTCTTTTGCGCCGAATTCGCTCCCTCACGATCTTGATGACCCGGTGGCGTCCTCGCTGAACGCGGCCGGACCGGATCTCCTGCACGGTCAGCTGGTCGAGGACGTCTCCCGGTATCGCCTGATGGTCGTGTAGACAAAGTTCCGTTTTGACCCTTATGCGATTTCAGCAGCCGGAATATATCGCCGGGTCGCTCACCGTTCAAAAAACGCTTAATTACGAAGGCGCCTGATACTCTTTCATCGCGCGTAACAAACGAACAACAACCAACAGAATGTCAACACTACGCACGACTGGTAGCGTGCGAATGCAGCTAACGCTGACACCAATACCAATGCAGAATATGCTACATGGCGCATACCTACGCAATGATGAAAACTTGTATTCGAACCTATTGAAGGCACCGATGTACATGCGATACGTACTGATGTTTTTTGTCAATTCCAGAATCAAGAAAACATGGATTATAATAAAAAATCATTGCAATCATTAAGAAAAAAGTTAAACAAATTGGGAAATATATGTTTTTTAAGGTTGTGGCAGTTTGACTTTTGAGTTTATCTTTAAAGTCAGCTGATTCATAAATTGTGGGTGATTCACAATTGTGGGGTGAGTGTATTTATGGCTTGGACGATCCAATCCATTTATTAGCAGATAGCTCATTTTAGATGCTGAACATCAAAATATGATACACCATGGAAATGTTGACTATAACCACCTACACCTTTAAGAGGCATTTCATTTAAAATTTTTTTTTTCAAATTATGGTCAGAATAATGAATGGAACGTGATTATTTTCACTGGTGGAAAGGTTTGTTCGACTAAATAGTATGCAAAATTAAGGGTTGAAAACTCACCATGTATCATATTTTGAAGTTGAACTTCTGAGGCTTCACAGCTGCAAATACATAGACTTGACTAAAGAGCCAATGGCAGAAACAGCACATGCGTCACGGGAAGTTAATTGAATATGTTTGAATATGTATGAAACTTAGTATAGCCCATAAAACTATTGTTACAATTGTTGCTTTCAAGTTTCAGAGGACAGTTTGGATAACCTTAAAATCACAAGGTTATCCTATGATGTCTATGGACGTTTCAACATATTCATTGAATATGTTTGATTTTTTTATCGTAGCGTTGTATAGCCCAAAAGGCTACGTTTACTACTGTTAATCCAGAAGAATCCAGAATTTTCCAGAAGACTCACTTAATTTGATCGAATACATATTGTTAGTCCAGAAAACTTCAGTTATAATTGTAGATTTTAAGTTTTGAACTCCAAGATAGGTTCGATAACCTAGAACATCCAAAGATCATTTTGTTAAGTCTGTTGTTTTTCAAAAATATTCAATGCGTATGTTTCAATACACATTGTAGCTTTGCATAGCCCAGAAAACTTTTGTTACCACTGTAGATCCTACGTTCTGAACTCAACGAAAGTTTGGATGACCAATAACATCATAATATTACCAAAAAATGACTGTTGACCTTCCAAAGGTTCATTCAAAATGTTTCAATACATATCGCAGCCTTGGATAGCACTAGAAGCTACTGTAGATCTGAAGTTCTGAACTCAAGTACATATTGGATTACCTAGAAAATTCCAGTAAGTTACGAAAATGTTTAACGTTCATCACCGAGAATTTAGTAACGTATGCACATGTACCATATTCTTAAAAAACGTTGAACACTATTAATAAAGCATTTATTTTTTCTTACTAAACATCTTAATTTTCAGGATGTTCTGGGTTTATTAACAATCAATTAAGCCTTAATTACTTTTTTAATTTTTCTTAAATAGAAAAATTGATTGAGAAAGAAGGCAGTGTACAATTTCATTCAGCCATTTTCGTTTTGAGGTCATATTTAGGCCCTCATGCCTGAAGAGGTTAAATTAGCCCAAATCGGTTCTCAAGCGTAACTTAAAATTTATCTTGTTTAATCAATTGAAACTCACTATCACACACTGTGGGTGGTCCCGACAGCCAGGGATAAGGTGTGACTCAAATCTCTTTGCATGCACGCGCTGCTACGATCCAGCACATTAAATTTCAATGAGACGTGAAAGTGCAGTCTGTACTCCCGTGCACCCTTGTTGTGCCGTGCTCTTAAAGCCGCACATCTCATTTTGAATTTGCTCTCGTCTCTTTGGGTGCTAACGATTGCACTCTCCCTTCTCGTCTCTGTGCAAACACAAGTGCAAAAAACAGACACGGCGGCAGGCCCGAGGAGTTTGTGAATAAGGATTTTAATAAAAAAAATCCCTCTTTGAACCCATACAATGCCTTTTTGTGACTAGCATCAAAACTTTTTACTGTGCTACCATTTACCAAAGCATGAGCCAAAGCACAGAGTAAAGCACTGAGTAGAGCACTGTCCATTGCTCTTTGTCTCTGAAAGAGTAGTGCATGTGCGGCTATCTGTCTCTCCTGCTGCTACGAAATCTCTCGCACTTTCGCTTTGTGCGCTCTTCTGAAACAGGAAACGCACACTTGAAATTGGGTGAAGCACTTGCCTATTTTGCACTACTTTGTGTTTTTCGACAATCCCTGCCGACAGCATGCTTACAGATCAGGCAGGAATTTCTAGATTTTAAGATAAACAAACTACCAAATGGTAGGAATAAAAGTATGTCATAAGTGACCCCCTTGTCATCTGACAGGTGAAAAATAAATTATAAATGCTTTGAATACTAGACCTACTGCGAGCAGTTTAGATTTTGTTTTTTTTTTCAAATTTTAAAAGGTGAACATGAACATATTAAAATCGATTAAAATTGACCTCTTCAATATACTTACTGTTAAATCTATACACCCAAATAAATTAGCTACAGATCTTTAATATATATAGTTTCCACTTTTTATTTCTGTATTAATTATTTATTATATTGACAATACATTCGTAGGTGGCTGTAGAATCTAGTGATTAAGATAGCAAATACTAAAACTAAATAATGATACATAAAGTTTTATTTTGAAGTAACGCAATGTTTTTGCCTTAATCCAAGAAATCTGATAAGTACTTATGTTATCAGACATTCTTCTCATTTCAGAGAGCAAGTAAAGGTACTATTACTATAAGCTTTCTGGGCCTAGGACTACAGTTAGTGCTTGAGTCCCAACCGTTTGAAGAAAACAGGCTAATGCAAATCAAACGTTAATAAAAATTTACCTTGTTTTCTAAATGAAAAAAACACTTTCACACTTTGTGCTTGACCCCCAAAAGCATACTCACTGCTTTAACTCACTCGGTCTCTAAGCGTTTTACTTGAAATTAACCCTTCTTTTCCAATGAAAAACCACCATCACGCTTTGTGAGTAGCCCCAACAGCATCCTTGCTGTTGGTTTAAATCGATGCATATATTAAAATATAAATAAAGAATAGTATGGCAATACGGATAAACAGTTTCACTCACTATTGTCTCATCTAACAAGATGAAAGCTACTAATAAAAAACTCCCAATTACAATTTTATTCCCAGAGATAATCCTGTCGGTGCAGTATTATATGCGGCCGTTATTAGAAACGAGTATCGAACTAACATTCCTTGCCTGCCCTAATTGATCCTTGCCGTGGCCGTTATTGATCCTATAAATGCGGACGCCAATACTTGCACATTGAGAATGATTCACAACTCCCAAGTGACTTAGCTTCGCGGTACAAATTCAATTGACTTCGATCAATCACGGAGTAGCAAAGAACGGCGGGAAAATATGCTCATGCATATCAGACAAGCAGTAAAGATGTTCTAAGCGATGGCGCAGAAAAAGCAATAAAATTTTCAGCGCAAAGGACCTTATCGAAACAAACACATTTTCCATCTGATGATCGTTGAACAATATAGAGCCCAATCTGGCACCACTGCCAACCATCCGGTTGACAAGAAAATCGTGCACTAAACGGAGATCGAGAAATCATCATTGGCTGGCTATGCTGCAGCCTCAGCGTGCGAGACGGGGGAGAGTTGCAGCGAATCCCCACCCATATGGTGCCGTTCTTGCTACGATGCTGTCGTAGTTCCACACTGCTGCACTTTTGTGTCTGTTTTACCGGAGTGTTGATCTTCGTGATCTTTTGATAACCGCCGTGGCTGCTGCTGCTGCTGCGGTGGCGGCTTTAGCAGCTGCTGATTCATTCATCTCGTGCCTCGGTACCCTCTAGACGTTCATTCACACTCATGTTCTGTCGCGGAACTTCAATTTGCAAGCGATCATAAAATGTGTCGTGTGCCACAATCCGGCGATAATTGCAAGTGTTGGGCTTGGCCATCCCAAAATTTAATTTTTTGTTTAGTTTATTTCTGGATGCCATTCAAAATCGTCCTTGAGACAAAACAAGTGGTGGTTCTAATGACCAAACTCAATTGAATTTCAAATCATAGAACACGGTCAACAAAACCGATAGGAAGAAGGTTGAGGAAAAATGCACGAGGAACGAACCGCATTAAATCATCGCCAATTTGGGCTGAAGCCAGAGTTTTATGTATTTCCAACTGAAAACGATCATCAGGTGCTGATTGCACCCATTCATTCGAAGGTGGTTGATTTTTCCGTTTCGATTCCTTTCGGGAGGTGACTTTGACTAGCTGCAGTGGAAGCAGTAGTGTTTTCGACCGATTTAGTGAGTGCGCACGCATTTTGAGCAAATTAGGAAACCATAAAAGTTTTGCACTGGATGGAGTCGGTGTTATTTTGAATTAATTTTGCGGAGGTTAATCTAGCCCATCGAATGACGACTACATGCCAGACTAGCCTAGTCATTGAGGATGGATTTTAAATTTTTATCTATTATTGGGCTTGCTATTTTCAGAGACGTTAAGTGACGGGCACATAAAAATGTCGAACTAGCAGATGTGATGATTGAGCAAATGCTACAATGGATTGGCGATGAGGGTTTTTCTTTGAAAATTTTCTCTGTAAGATTTCATCGTCTCCAAAGTATTCAAATTTATGAACCTGTTTAAGATGCACACTTGGAAATTATTCAATTTTCCAAGGTAATTGGAAATTTTTTTAGGGCAAAAATAATCATGTAAAATTAAGTGTCCCGAAACAGAAACAGACGCAACTCAACAAAAGCTAAGTGTGATTGAGTTGAATGTTTAAATATTTGTTTAATTAATTCTCGACTGTTTTGGCTGGTTCTCATACCCTAGAGGGCGCCCTTATGTGTGTTGGTCTCAGAGCACCGACATTATATCCAATTAAAACTTGCTTCAACTAGGCTTTATGAGATAATGCAGTGCATCTATTACACTGAAAATAAAATTTAGTTTATATTAAGAAATCGATCGTTGTACTCACCAATGTAGTCGTTGTTTTCAGTAATTGATTTGTATTATTTACTAAGCTGGGTTTTTTCATGCAAAACCGAATTCGCTGTCATATGAACGTAGCATTTGTATATTCAAAAAGAACATTTGTTCACTTATTACTGGTGCCTTTACTGCATAATTGATAGTTCGGCTATATCGACTCGAAATGAACATTGGAAAAAAGTGTAGTCGTGGGAAGGAGGGGTTTCATAGTGATTGAAGTTATCTAATGTTGATGATTTGGAAGTCAATCCTGTTCAATTGAGAAAAGATGAACTTGAATCCGTTCTTCTTCTCTCTAGGCTATGGTGACCCATGGGAAGTAGAGAGATAAATGAAAATGAACTCACAACTTTCGACTCGAAACATAGGACGCTTTTCATTCGAGTTTACCAAATTATTTTTGGGAAACTAGGAGAATTCAAAATTAACACTTCATTTAATCACTTTTAAAAAAATTAAACAATGCAACACTTTTTTTAAATTATCACTAGTAAACACGAGCAAATTCCTTAAAATTCCACTAGAGCAGTGTTCAAATGAAGTGTAAATTTTAAATTCCCCCAGTGTCCCAATCCAAATTGTTCAACTAATAGGCTTAAAATTTTTTTTTAATTAAAGTTAAATAAAAAAGTGAAGGTGAAATTATTTTTGCCAGCACAGGACACGACAGCAGCACCAACATGTTTGGACACGATAGAAGAGGAGCAGTGGTTGGACTGGTGGACCAGTCACACCAAATTCATTTTGTGCTCTGTACGAAGAAGGTGTAATGAAAGCATTTTGCAGATGACAAGCAGAACGAATGTTGCTTACAATTTATGATATATGTGTTAAATGTACGAACACTGTGATTACAAAACGAGCTTTAGTGAATTGACGAACAAACTTTTTCAGTGTTAAATCTTTCGAGAGCACCGTCATAGAATCGTCGTTGAATCCAGTGAGGACAACTCAATCAACTTTTTCTTTTGTTTCGTTGATTATGATATATTTCTTCCAACAGTAGAAGTAAATTTTACTTTTATTTTCAAACCCATACTTTTCTCAAGATCTTTAGTATTAATATTGCAAAGAAAGCAACAACAAATAACCAAAATTGTAGTCGTCGGTACAAGGCGAAGCTGGGCAAAATTGATTGGAACATAAGAAATTCTAGTTTGGCCGCATTGTGGTCAAATTTTTGATTGCTAATTCAGAGAGAAACAAGCAATCGGCGTCAGATTTGACAACCGAAAATGACAAACCACGAAACCGGCGTCAATTGATTTATTAACCCATTTTCATTCAGGAATGCATTTAGTTTAAAAAACCAGCGCCTTCTCTTACTTGGGAATTTGGTCCATTTCTTCCCACTGTGCATTGCATTGATTTTCTTTGCAAGCGTGTAAGCTATAATTCATATCATAGTAGGCTGTGAGTAAAAGAAGTCGATATCCTTAGTTTGACAGCTACGCCTTGACGAAATGGCAGCATATTCGTGTTTTGTCCCACGCGTCCCATCACTTAGGAAGTGTCCCGGTGGACCGTGATAAGTCCAAGGTCAGTGAGTTCTATTAGCAAAATGGCGTAGGATTTTTTTTTCTTCATGCTTTCAAAGCCCTTTAACCACTGTGTCCAATACTTAGGAATATCGTTGTATGACCCAAATTTAATTTAGTGCTAATCAAGTATCCAACCACAACTAACATGTAGTAGACATTGGTAGATGTAGCACACAATACCAGTTAGGCTAGACTCGTCTTATAAAGCCTAGTACCCTACTGGGATTGTTTTGCCTTACTTCGATAATCTCTAGTAACTCTTTTCCAAATATCTGCTTCTCCTTTGGGCCACTGCTTTTTTTGGGCCACCATACCAAAGAAGGATAAGTGATTTTTAGTCGGACTATTGCGGCATACATCCATAGGACTAGGTTTGGTCGTAGACCCCATATTTTCCCCACAGTTCTGTTGCTGACCCATAGGGAATTTGTACCCTCGGTAGTATCCTTGTCTAGATGGGAGATCCAGTTGAGATTTTTGTCCAACACAATACCAAGGTAATTTCTTCCGAGAACCGAATTTGATTTCCAGCCAATTAACGCTGTGCTAGAGTATATGTTTTTCCTTTTTGTAAAAGGGACAATAACAGTTTTAGAGGGGTTTATATTCAGGCCCTCACTCCAACACCATTTAAAAGTAATATTGAGTGAAGTTTGTAGCTGGATTACAATCAGAGACTGAAATTTTCGCCTATTTGAGAAGAGAAACGTCCTTTTTCATCCGCTTGGAGAAACAGATGAGAATGTGAGAAGCGATAAACTATTATACGCTAACAGCAGTTTTCGCAAGAAAAGCAACGGCGATAAATAATTTTCGGAGATCTACTCATATAAATCGTTTCTTTTTCAGTGAATCCTAGATGCCGATAATTATTTTTCACTTACTTTATGACACCTGAAAATTCACAAGTATTCATGTTTGTTATATTCTGACATTATAATTCGAAAATAATGATCCATGGCGGTACCAGTGTGCACCGGCTTGGCCTTATTTTCGGTTTTTACTTGTCTACAATCTAGGTAGCATGTTTTCAGTGAAAAATTCGACATGAGAAAGTATTTTCGTTGAATTTTGGAGAGAGATATTTTCGCATATGCAAGAGAGAGGATAATGAATTATTGGCGAAAATGGAGAGATGAAAATGTGAACGGTTCGCTACTCATCGACAACCTGCTTGATAGAGAGCATGGTTTTCACCCAGCTGAGTGAGAATTTCGATCTCTGATTACAATAGAGTCATCAAATTTTCAACGAACCACAATAGCCACATCATCTGCGTATCCTATCACTTCAAAACCTTGATCAGCTAGCTTTTTAAGGAGTTCGTCTACTACTAAAGACCATTATAATGGTGACAATATGCCACCTTGAGGACAACCCTTGATCTAATAGATAGTTGCGTACCTTCGAGATCAGTAGAAATTTCCCGATCTTTCAACAAAGCCATTATCCATTCGATAACGTGTGCATCCAACCCCCTTGCCACCATTACTGTTCGTATGCATTATCAAAAGCTCCCTGAATATCAAGAAAAACTACCACGGCTATTTCTTTGGCCTGAAGTGATTTGTCGATTTTACTTACCAAGGACTGTAATGCCGTAATCGTAGATTTACCTGCTTGATAAGCAAATTGAAATTTGCTAAGAGATAACCTTACTAAACTTGTAGATTTTATAAAGTCATCAACAATTTTTTCCATAACCTTTAACAGAACAGAGTAAAGGCTTATGGGTCTATAGGCTTTTGCAGTCGTTTTATCCTTTTTTCCAGCTTTTGAAATAAAGACACCTTGAACTGTCTCCATGCTTTAGGTGTATGGCCCATAGTAAAGTTGGCTCTGAAAATTTCACTTACGAGTGGGCAGAGCGCATTTCTTTCTTGTTGGAGTAAAGCTGTGAAAATTCCATCTTTCCCGACGGATTTGAAAGGCAGAAAAGTAACAAATTTCCATTCAATCTCTGACGGTATGAAGATTTCACAAGCTTTTTGATAGGCAATCTATAGACCATGCATGTCTTGCCTCATCCCAAGCCTATTTTTCTTCCAAATAAGGGATAGATCCTGGAAAGTGAGTTCTCATCATTTCTTCCGATGTTTCAGTAGAATCTACGCGTAGGCACGCGGTAGGATCTTGGTATCAGCGACTTTACGTTACGGAAGATCGTAAAAAAAGATTGTGTCGAAGGCACAAAAAAACATGACGAATGATGTAAGAAAATTTTGAACTTCCTCAAGCGAAGGAATCCGGTAATCCTGTTCACCGACGACAGCATGTTTACTGTCGATCCCCTATCAAATTCCTAAACCAATCGCTGTATTAGTTCTCTACCGGTAAAAGACGTGGCCGATGAGCATAAAAACGTGTATCTGACCAAAAATCCTGCTAGCGTTATGGTGTTTGGATTGGTGGCCTCCGATGGCGAAAATTTGAGCCCGGTTTTATTCGAAGTTCGATGTTCCGGAGGATGTTCGAAAGAAGAAACTATCGAAATTAGCAAAGAAGTTTCTAATCTGGCAGGCGATTTGCGGATGTGGTGAAATAAGTGCTCCCTTCATCACTTCCGGAACAATAAACGGTGCGATTTACACGGAAGAGTGCCTTAAGAAGCGTCTTTTGCCATTCATTAAGAAGCACAAAGGATCAACTCTGTTTTGGCCTGATCTAGCATCCTGCCACTACGCTCGAAACGTATTGGAGTGGTACCGAGCCAACGGAGTCAATTTTGTGCCAAAGGATATGAACCCACCAAATTCACCGGAACTTCGTCCAATTGAAAAATTCTGGGCAACTATGAAAACGGAACTTCGCAAACATCCCAAAACTATAAAAACAGAGCTAGAATTGAAGAAAATTTGGGTAAAAACAACAAAAACACTGGGAAAATCGGTTGTACAAAATTTGATGGGTGGAGTGAAAAGGAAGGTGCGGGCATTCGGGATGGGAGACGAAATTGAATAAAACAAATGTTGTAAATCAAAACTCATTAGTAGTTCTTCATTCCCTGAAAATTTCAAGAAAATCCGATAATCAGTTCAATTTTGATGAGTATATATGTGTGTGCCATTTTTATCGAATACACCCTTTACTATGATTGATGCTACATGGGTAGTTTTGTTAGTGCGGGTGAAGGAAAATCCGTGAAAAATCGGCAATTTTGGTCAATTTTTTTAAAGCAAACTTTACATCAAGACTAGCTACACCAGAAACACCATCAAACTTGCTTAGCCGGTTTTGAAATGCCAATTTAAACCCAGGTTGTATTGCCTTACGAGTCCTGCGACGCATGTTACGAGTCAGTTCAATTTCTGTGAAATAACACCGTTTAGATTACAAAGGAATGTTGAAAACTTTCTAGTTTGATTCAAGGTTTAACCTTTCTTATTCGTGCGAAGATCCAGGTCTGTTTTCAAGTTAAATATTTCCTCGTGCGAAATCGGATTCGTGTTCTCCTTTCTCTTTGTGGTCATAACAATGATATAGTTTTGGCAAGTTTTGGCAAGCCAGCGCCTATTTTTCCGAGCTTTCCTAGCTACCTAATTGTTGATAAGTTTGGCTGAATTCACTTTATTCTTCATGTTCACTTGAAGCACGTGTTTCACTTAATAAGTAAAAACTGAATCCTAGAGGGTTTGTCGAGTTATTAGTACGAGACACTGAAGAAGTCTGCACATTGTAGACGAAATACGCGTATCTGTCGAAGATAAGCAAAGGTAGTTGGAATTAAATGGAGATTACTAATTTTTCTTCTAATTTATAGTTACAAGTAAAAACTGTTCAACTTTGAAAACACTCTTACAATATGTTGTGAATTCTGTTATAATAACAGATGGAAGCGCGGTCAGATAAAATCAATCTTTTTGAACTTGAATGCCTAATAAAATAGCACATCGTGGAAAATATTAATGCAAAAATAGTCAAGAAATAGATAAAAAATTAAAATTAACTTTAATCAATTTTTCCCTGATCGAAAATTTTAAAACAACCATTATTCGATGGTTCAGAATGTAATCTAACGTTTTGGTGAAGAAAAGCCCGAAGTGCATTAAAGTTACATAATATGCCACTTTGAAGACGGCTTGATTTCCCTTTTGAATAAAAAAGAATCAAAATCAAAATACTTGAGAATTTTTTTTTAATTTTGACGTTAATCAATGGTGCAAACTTTATCACGCATACGGTACAATCTATATACATAATAATGAATTTCTGTCTGTCTGACTGACCCTTACAGACTCGAAAACTACTGAACCGATCAGCGTTGAAATTTGTATGAAGGAGTTTTTGGAACCGGGGAAGGTTCTTATGATAGTGGGAGACCCCTCCTGCTCCTAGAAGGTGGGGGTTTTTGGAGGCAAGAAATGTTTCTCTGGTGGTTCAAGACCGTTCTCCCTTCTGGGACTCTCAGTCAAATGAAACACAAATTTCAACCAAACATGAGAATTACCCAGGCAACTGAAACACAGAAAGTGTATTTCTCGGGTAAGCAGCATGTTCTGATAGAAGTTTGAACACTTTCTTATTCAAGAATGGGGATGCTTGAGTTGCTCTCAGTGCTACATTATGCGCAAGAAGTTAATTTAAGGTTCAAAGAAAATGACGTTCAAACTGACAGGATACGGCGGAGTTTGAAGCTAAAATGTCTGCCTATGAAATGCTTCTACACAAAAAAACAAAACCAGGGTAGAAACTATCGATCCGAGATTTACATTAAAAACACACGTTTACATTAAAAACTACGTTTTATTTTGCCGAGTTTCCACTTATTAGCAAACGAAAAAGTTCTAACAAAACTCATTTCTAAAAATACATAAGAGCGCCAGTTCTATTATATGTTCATTCATTTAGTTGCAAGCCCAGCAAAGCTCGCACCAGGTTCAGCAATTAGGCCATAAAAGTCTAGGACAAGAGTTAGCACTCATGTCCCCACCCAAAGACAAGCTCTTACATAAGAAAAGGAAGTACGTTTTTGGCTTTGGAGTCTGGCAACAAGTAGGAAACGCCTATATTCCATGGCATACTATGCTATGCTATCTTTGATACCAATCTTGTATCGATACAAATATTTCCAGCCGTGTTACCAAGGAAAACCTGCAGTTGGATGTATCCGAACGTTCAGTATGCTCAAGGATTTGTGTCCAGAACAAATTTTAATTCGCTGGATTAATCAGTATCGCGCGTCATGAAGGCTAAGGTTTGTTTTAAATGCCAACCGAGTACCGCAAGCCTCAGACAAACATTGACCCTTATCTGGAGAGAAATGGATCTAGACTGCATTATTAGGAGCTACCATTCGTTCCGGAAGTGTGTAGCGGTCGTGATTGTAGCAAGTGGAAACTCAATCGATGATTAACATGGCTCTCAGAAACATCCCCCATTAAATTAAAAAAAAATCAAAATATTTTAGAATTTTTTAATTTTTTTTTTGTAAATTACATTGTGAATGAGACTGAGATGCATTTGTTTACGTTAATCTCTACACAGTTCAAACAAAACCTGTAAAATTATGAGTACTTGAATGTAACAAATTTACCTCTGTTATATTAAATAGAAATTTGTGCGGGATCTTAATACAGCGCTAAAAAATGTTCACTGTAAATACACAGAAAAAAATAATTAATTTTAACAAGCGTGTAAAATATCCCCTCGTTTAAATCCAAGCTAAAGAAGGCGTGAACAACGAAATTGTTTGCAACTTTTCATGTGCCATACAACAATATTGGCAATCTTTCATACAACAGGCTGGATTCAGGTGTTATCTGGCTTAAATTTACATGAAATACCCCATTATATTCTGGCAAATCTAGCATTCCCTTTATGTGCATTAGATAACGCAGAATATTCAATGTTTCTTTTTATCTGTGTATACTCGTGCTGTCAAATAAAGAGCTGTAAATTTTAAAAATGCTGTAATCTACGGTTTAGATTTTTTGAGGTTAGGAATAAAGTATATTTATTTGATTTCTTTCATTCAAAAATATATAGAGTAAGTGTTAATTTCAAAAAAAAAAATCTATTTATTGACCTTCTTGAACAATGTTCAAGCTCATTCCATTTATATACAGCACTTTTATGTTTTTTTGCAGGTTTGTGATTTGCAGACGAGTTTACATTTGTCGACTGGGCACTTGAAATCATCCGGCTTCGGTGAATTCGAAAAATCCTTCGCTCACGCACTACGATTTTCAAAGTTACACACAATTTATTCGAACTTTTTGAAATTGTCTTGACAACTGTTTATGCTTCACTCCCGCACATGTTCGTACACAATATGGCGGTGACAACTTTTTTATTTTGACTTGACAAACTGAGTGGCGTTACGGTATTGAGTTGATATCATGTAAATTTCAAGCGTTCAAGACGCAAAACTAACAGCTTCTCGTGTACTTATATGTTATCGGTTACAAATATGAATTTAAGTTTAAAGATTGTAATGAATATGATATAACTTTGCATGAAGGTGATGTTTCTCACTGTTTACGATATATCAAATTGAAAATTACAAGCAACCATTAATTATATCGATATATTTTCATAGAAGTTTCAGATCAAGTCATATGTAATTTTCATTTTTTTTTCTGTGTAGCAAGCTTTTTGAACGCCAAACATGGAAATTTTCAACTTCTTTTTAGAATATTTCAATATCAGATTATTTACGTATTTCCATGAAAGGTTTCATGTCGTCTGCATATATTAAACCGTAACGGCGTAAAATATATGCAACATCATTGACAAACAAAATAAATAGTAAAGGACCCAGTTGGGATCCCTGTGGTACTCCCGATGTAACGTTCACAACCGATGATAGATTTCCTTCAAATCTTACTCGTTGTGTTCTTCCACGCAAGTATGTCTGAACCCACTTCAAAAAATTGTGATTGAAACCTATCTTAGACAATTCGAAAAGCAACAAAGGAATATCGACTCTATCAAATGCTTTGTTAAAGTCAGTGTATAAGGTTTCAACATATTTGCCTTCATCCATTGAATTGAATGAAAAATTTACAAAACTAGTAGTAGAGCGTCCAAATTTGTTGTAGTAGAGCGTCCTTTCATTAAGCCATGTTGCTTGGTAGAAATACCATTTTTTACTTGTGAAAAAAAATGTGTTGATTGATAATGGACTCAAATAGTTTAGGAATACAAGATAATATTGCAATCCCACGATAGTTTTAAACATCTGATTTTTTACCGCTTTTGAAGATCGGAACCAAGTACGATTCCTTCCAAATGAGGGGAAATATGCCAGTTTTTAAAGATGAATTGAATAACCAAAACAAGGGTTTGACGAATTCCTTTGATAATATTTTCAAAAATACTGGCTGTAATCCGTCAGGACCAGCTCCTAAAGAAGCATCTAATGTGTTTAAAGAAAGTTAAATTTTGTTTATGGATACATTACCAACAGGCACATTTAACGAAGGTTCAGGAAGATATGAGAAAAATTGATAATCTCAGTAATCTCCTTTTAATTCCAACTACCTTTGCTTATCTTCGACAGATACGCGTATTTCGTTTACAATGTGCAGACTTCTTCAGTGTCTCGTACTAATAACTCGACTTGTCGACTTAAGTCGAGTTATTAGTACGAGACACTGAAGAAGTCTGCACATTGTAGACGAAATACGCGTATCTGTCAAGATAAGCAAAGGTAGTTGGAATTAAATGGAGATTATTAATTTTTCTTAATTAATAAATTAGAGTTACAAGTATTCCACTAAACAGCTCAAACCCTCTAACATTGATAATCTTGATCCTTGTCGTCACGAGTTGTGTAAACATCTTGAAAAAAAATCAGCAAATAAGTTATCAATTTCGGTTGGATTTTTAGCGTCTTTGTCGTTGAATTGCATTTTTGTTGGAAAATTCCTCTTATTTTTTTTTTATCTTTAACAAGGCTGAAAAACGATTTCGGGTCTGATTGGATATTACATTCAGTTGTTCACATCTTCATTTCTAAATTCAGTTGATCACAGATAGTTAAATATATGGTGAGGTTCATATTATTTCTATCTTTCTTATAAGTTTTGTGCGCTTTTTGCTTCCTATTTTTGAGATTTATAACTTTCTTACTATATCACATCGGATTTCTATTAAGTCTTCTCCTATGTTTTCAGGGTACTGCAATCTCTACTATATCATAGATGTTTTGATAGAATACAAATACGGCCTGCTCTGTTGGCAAATCGCGAATTATGGTTTGCCAATCAATTGTGTATAATTTGTTTTTAATTAGATTGTAGTCTGCTTGTTAAAAATCAAAGTAAATTTCGGATGAATCGTAATCCAACGTTTGCAATTTTTCTTACGCTATTAAACCATGTTTGCAATCTTCCATACAACAGACCTGATTTTAGCGATATCTAACTTTAATTTACATTAAATTTCCCATTTATTTCTACCAAACCTAGAATTGCCTTTATGTGCATTAGATAACACAGAAAATTAAACTGCGAATAGTAGAAACACTATCACTCAGACGGCACAGTACACTAGATTGAAATTTCTTAATATTATTCAATTTACAATTATATGCTATAAACAGATTCATAATGCCAAAAAGTTGGTAACATAAAATCAATAATAACAATAACACAAAAAAATCTCTAACCATGGTCAATCTCCTCATCCGTGGCAAGGTGCTTGGTATAGATTCTCAAAAGACTGAATTGAATCGTTCTCAGAAGATTTATTAGAAAATTTTATTGTTTCATTTCATCCAGCTCAACATTACAGGCAGTCTTGATCGCCCTTGAGTGGTTCAAATCTAACACCTTCTTATAAGCCAATTAAAGTCTCTTTAGGAATTAACTCTCCACACGGATTAAAAATCTTATAAGTCGGGCTGAAAATCTCGATAATAAAGGTATAAAAAAAAATCTAATAAGTCGACCGTACTGT
>JASCZW010017642.1:0-16737 GCA_034211315.2 Aedes japonicus | reverse complement strand
AGGCTTTGTGCACAAATTACGTAACGCAAAAAACCGGGATTTTGGACCCCCTCTCCCCCCTATGTAACAATAAGTAACGCGTGACCAGACTCCCCCCTTTAATTACGTAACGCTCACGAACGAACCCCCCCCATATTTCTCAATTGTGTTATTGTTGTTGTTTTTATGTTTAATTCTAATATACTTGAAATAAGTGAAGATTGCCAACATCATTCAATTAATTTCATTTCAGTATCGTAAAGCTAATATAAAGATTACGAAAAACATTGCGCTCATTGTACTGCATTTATTCAGGTTAATGAATGTTCTTAAAACTGTTACAAATATTAGTTCAACAAGTTTATTCAAATGTCTTTAAATTATTCAAAGTATCACAAAAGAAGTGTTATTCATATCACTTAAATCAACAGTATTTTATGCAATGTTGACCTATTGCAATTATTATAATCTAATTATTATTAATTATGGGTACTATTCAGAGTTTTCCTTTTGATCCGGGCAGTGCATGAATGACGGCAGAAACATAGAACAACAGACGCAGTAACAAGTGCATTTGATGTAGGCTACACGCAGAGGAATATTGGGTGATTGAACGCAATGATTAGAATCAACATTTCTTGTGTATTAAATCAAACCACACATTGTTTTAGTTTAATGCAATCATATACTTGAAACAATAAAATTTCGTATCGAATCCAATATTGTTAGTCAATTAATATTTCTAACAGTAATCATTATTGATTCAACAAAATAATTTGGTAGAATCAACAATCAACCAAATTTCTTATTGTTTCAATGGTTCTAATATAAAAAAAAATATTTTTTTTTTTCAATTCAACCGGTATGGTCGAATCAATGCAAAGGTGCATTGTTTCCAAAAAGCTTTTTTTTATTCAACAATAAATGCTTTTTGTTTTCAATAGAAACCTCCTTTGCAGCGTTTTTAGAAACAAAACAAAAATGGTTCAAAAATTAAACCGGTGTTGTTTGAATAAATAAATATTATGGGTAAGCCGTGAGTCAACAATAAAATTTGTTGAATCTTTACAGAACAATATATTTCTCAGCGTGTAGATGTACGATTTATGGAAAATTGCGTCAATTGGTGATGCAAATCGTCATAAAATACCTTTCGTTTAGTAGATCACATTTAAATAGTACACTGAAAATTAATTTTCGTTTATATTACGATCGAAGGTAGGACTAACAAATCTATTCGTTGTTTTCTGCAACGAAATTGAGTTGTACTTTCTACAAAGCTTCATTCGTATCAAAAGCCACACGCGCAGCTGCCAAAAGCATAAAGCATTTGTTGACACAAAAAGAACATTCGTTCATTCTACGAAAACAATACAAATAGCTACGAGTAATTTGTTACAAATAAAAAAGAAACGGCTCTTGGGTGGTTGCATGAACGACTGACAGTTCTACTTTATCGACTCAAAATATATTTGAAAAAAAAGGCAACTACGAGGAGTTATTCTGCTCTTCACGAGATTAATTTTGTGCATTGGACAAAAAAGGTGTAATGATAGCGTTTTGTTAGAAGACAAGCAATATGGATGTTTCATATAATTTACGAAACATTTGTTCTATGTGCATAATCCATGTTTACGAAAATATTGAAAGCTTATTTACGAAAATTAATTTTCAGTGTACGTCTCCATTTATCAAAGCTTTAGAATTTGGTCGGAAATCAAAAGATAGACTAAATCCATTTTTCTTTAAATTTCAGATGCACCACTTGGCCATAAATGTGTTTCTAATATGGCCACTCCCATAAGAAACACATGCGATTGGCCATGAAAGGAACCAAAATTTAAAACTATGGCGATAATTGGTGAAGTGTACCAGTTATGGCAAACGTCATTAATAATACAAAAACAAAGTTTTGGCTCAGTTTCGAAAGTTTTTCTTCAAAATATAGATTGAAACCTTTCATTTGACGTATTTCCCAGAATGTTTAAACATAGTTCTCAACTAGTATAAATTAACCCTTTTCTACTGGATGTAGAAGAAGATGTTCGTCATCACCATGAGTCATCAAGAGTGGACAGTAATGTTTGCTAGAATGAAAGATATGAAGAGAAAGTGTTGAAAGTTCCGTCTGTGTTCTGTAGGTAGGAAATAGAATAGAAGTACTCGAACCAAGGACGTTACGATTGCCTAACATCCCACTGTCGAACCTAAATTATTTTGATATTTCTTGTTGTTCTTGTTTGGTTGCTTTTAAAAAACAGTTACAAAAAAGGTGTTTCGGATCATATTGATCCGGATTTCGAACTCACATTGTGGAGACTAAGAAACAAACCTAAGGAAGCTATGGATCATTTTTCGTTTGATTTTTAAAACTCACGAATTCTATCAGCATGTTGTTTACCGAATCAAGTTTGTAAGCTTCCAGAATCAGCAAAACGAATCCAGTTGACATAGTTCCCTTTGTTTACTATTTTTAATCATATGTACGCTTGTTGGGTGTTTTACTGTATTTCAATGTGATTTGAGAACAACAAGAGAAAAGCAATCAAATTTACCAGCAATCAGCCCTAGATGCCACAAGATTCTCAGTTTGCCTTTTACTATTTATTATACTGACTGATTCCACGCCAAATCGGTCGGTCACCAAACTCAACTATCTTCGATTTTGATGAAACTTGGTACACGTCTTCGGTATGTTTAAAAAAAAAAATCCACTGGTGTTAAGATTATTTGGATTCAAGAGTAACTTTTGAGATGGGTGTATGTTTTTTTCCAACATTTTACTTGAAAAATCGTAGTTCAAAAACCATTACATTTGAGAAAAACTTTATATGGGGGAGTTGTAGAGAACTAAAAGGCTTTGTAAAAAAAATGTACACTGAAAAAAAAAATTTTTTTCATAAAGAAAAATCGAAAATAAATACTAAAAATCAAATATAAAAAAAAACATATTTTTAATATTTTTCAAATTTGTTTTGTGGAAATTTGAGAAAAAAGACACGTTTTGAAAAAAACTCTAGGATGGACGCTCTTATAATAAAAAAGTTTTCCGAAGAGCGAACTTTGGTGCATATTTCAAATTTTGATATATTCATTATTATAAATGAAAATTAATTATACAATATGATTTTGGAGATCATTAAAAACAATAATGATGATAATGATAAATCACCTGAACGCAACCGTTTTCGAGATTTTCGGATTTTATTTCAATAGAATGAAAAAACCTCAGAGAAAATTCGCTCTTTTCTTAAGATTAATCGAGATTTCCACCAGAAATGATAAATTTTCCAAGATCTTCATATTATAACGTTCACATTACTCTAATGTCCTCTTTTCTTTTGATATCAGGATGATAAGAAGACTCATTTGAAAAGAACAAGATAAATAGCACTATTGTTTTAATATTGCAATCAATATATTTATAATTGTTTTATGGCTGTATCGGTCGGGCCGCTCAGAGAATGAAGGGAGCGAATTTGCTAAAGCGATGAAAGTAACAGCGAGATAGATGTCGCAGGGAGCGACAAGTGTGAAATGGACAGATGATGAAATTATGCGGAGGGTCATATAGAAGAAGCATATTAATCGAACTGCTGACTATTTTGCCAAGCTCCAACGATGTTAGAGGTCGGGTGTAGTGTGTGAAAACTACACTCCGAACAGTTCGGTGATGTAGCGATGAAAGTAACACATATTGTTTAAGGTAGGTAGACAAATAGCAGCTATAACGTATGTCAGGTATATCTTCTCATAAAAAAACAGCTAATGTACGCTGCCTGTAAACTACCAGAGATGTTTTATACCTGCATTTCCAAAGGTACCACAGCCAATATATATGCTCATACATAGTCGCATTCATCAGTAAAATCTATCTGAGTGAACTGAAAATGGAGTTTAACATGAAGAAGTGTTGTATGCCGTTTCCCACTAAACGGTGCTCAAAAAACCTTCGTAAATTAACCGAACAAAATGTCAAAAAACTCAAGTTTATGGGCAAAACACATTTGGACACTTCTTTGATGATTTGTGATAATTGTCGTTTGCATTTAAATAGAACGGAACAATCCCATGCTGCAATTTCGGAGCCTAGTGAGAAACCATCAATTACTAACATTATGGATCCACAACCATCTACATCACGGCAAGTAGACTTGTATGGTCTCGAGGAAACTGCCATCGGCAATATCATTAATGTCAGTGCCATCTGATAGCAGTGTGCAAGATTATTCAAGGCGCCATAATATTGAGCTATTTAACAAGGGCGTAGCTGGAATCAACGTTTCGCCAATATCGGCTAAAAAGTTCCTGAACGTAAATTATGCCCGCAAAAAGTTCAAGATGTTTCAAACGGCATTCGGACACACATATTTGGGGATCAAGCGGAGGGGATGACCTGGAACAATTGAAAGTGAAAGCAGCCGAATATGACGAAATAATCGCGCAGCTAAAGGACCGGTATGCTGATCCAGAAACTTCGAGGGACGATCAAGTAAGGATACTTTCGGTTTTACCACAATCTTGGACAAATCAAAGAGTAATGGCAGAATTTGGAATAACAAACAAGTACATCGTATCACAAGCTAAATTCCTTGCAAAGCACGAAGGTGTTTTAGCTGCCCCTAACAAAAGCTGGGACACGGTCTGAACCGGAAATAAAAAACCAAATTTTGCAATTTTACGACAGTGATGAGATTACACGAGCAACCCCTGGTATGAACGACTACGTTTCGGTGAGGAGTGAAGGTAAGAGGGTTCATATTCAAAAGCGCCTTTTAGTTTGTTCATTAAGAGAAGCTTTCATTAAATTTCAAGAGATGCATCAAAATGCTGTTGGGTTTAGCTCTTTTGCAGCACTAAGACCAAAGCATTGCAAATTACTGGCAGCACAGGTTCTCATAACATTTGTGTTTGCACCATTCATGAGAACATTAACTTGATGCTTCATGGTCTTAGAAAATATTCATTCGAGAATGATTATAAATTGTGTTTTGAAGAAATATTATGTAGCTCATCAACTAGAACTAAAAAATGTTACCTCCGTGAATGCGAACGATGTCCAGGCTTTTCAGATTTTGAGAGTAGTTTAACAGACAAATTAGAAAAACGTGGTTTAGTTGAAATATCTTTTGAGCAATGGATTTCAACTGATAGATGTAGTTTAGAGACACTTGTTAAACCAATTGATGAATTTATTGCTTATTTTTGTGAAAAGTTGGAACAATTAGTATCCCACGATTTTGTCAAATCTCCAGCAGTCTAGTTTCTTGAGAGATTATAAAAGTTGTCTTAAAGACGGCGAAGTAATAATAATTTGTGATTTTCTGAAAATTATTCATTTGTTTTTCAAGATGCTGTTCAAAGTAGTTATTGGAGTAATGAGCAAGCCACTATTCACCCTTTTGTCATTTATTACACGGAATCTGGAATACTTAAAAATATCAGTTTCATTGTTATCTCGAAGTGTTGAAACATGATACGATTGCAGTGCAGGTGTTTATTTCAAAACTAATAAGCTTTTTGCAAACAAAAATTAAAGTAAAAAAGCTACGTTTATGTCTGACGGGGCAGCATCCCAATATAAAAATAGGAAGAACTTTGCAAGCCTTTGTAAGTTTAAAAGAAATACAATATTGATGCTGAATGGCATTTTTCGCAACATCCCACGGTAGGGACCTTGCGATGCAATTGGTGGTACATTAAAACGAATGGCAAGATATGCAAGCCTTGCTGTACAACATGAACACCCTATAAAAAGTGCATTAGAGTTATTCGAATGGGCGAACCAAAAAAGTGATGATTGTTTAACAAACAATGTCGTTTTGTTATGTATCACATGAAGAGTATGAACAGGGGGTAGCAGAATGGAATGAAATTTACCGACAGACTAAAACGATTGCAGGTACACAAAAGTACCACTCATTCGTTCCAATTTCAGAAAACGAAAGTTTTTGTAAAACTGTTTTCGAATGACGAAGAAGGCAGGATTCATAATATATATAAAAGCAATCAATAGTTTATATAATGTTTATGTAATATTATCAATGACCGAGACTAATAAATGGTATATATAAATATAAATCCAACCATAATTCATTATTTTTGTCTTATAACTTTAAGTGAAGCTTTTTCAATCGACGAGCTGTTAAGAGTAAGTAAGAGGCACATACATGTGTTTTAAAAAGGCTAAAAACACAAGAGAAACAATCGTTAGCTATTGTTGTTTTAATATCACGAGTAATTTATGAAAAGGGCGTATTTTTTGAGGTTTTGAAATTTTATTGAAAGAAAATCAGAAATATCTTGAAAACAGTTTGCGTTTACGTGGTTTATCATTATGATCATTATTGTTTGTAATGATCTCCAAAACCATATTGTAACATCAAAATTTATTTATAAGAATGAATAACCAAAATTTGAAATATACACCAAAGTTCGCTATTTGAAAAACTTTTTTATTATAAGAGCGTCCATCCAAGAGTTTTTTCAAAACGTGTCTTTTTTCCTCAAATTTCCATACAACAAATTAAAAAATATTAAAAATATGTTTTTTAGATATTTTATTTTTAGTAATTATTTTTGATTTTTCTTGATGAAAAAAAAAATTTTTTTCTGTGTATATTTTTTTAAGAAAGGCTTTTTAGTTCCCTACAATTCCCTTGTATAAAGTTTTTCTCTAAATGTAATGGTTTTTGAACTACGATTTTTCAAGTAAAATGTTGGAAAAAACACATACGCCCATCTCAAAAGTTACTCTTGAACCCAAATTATCTTAACACCAGTGGAATTTTTTTTTTCCAACGTACCGAACTCATGTGCCAAGTTTCATCCAAATCAATGATGATCGGGTATGATTTTTGGGATTTCCGGCACATTCTGGATGGAATCCCTCTACTGCTGATTTTTAATCACACTGATAGAACGTTTTATTTTCTTTGTTATCTAATGCATATAATGGGAAAATCGACATCAAGAGGATCGAACTCGTAAGGCTCAATCCAAGATCACCCAATCCTTGTATATGTAAATGTAATATGTAAATAAAGGCAACTGTCGTTGGTTTACTCCTGAAGGGTTCATCCGCGGCATCCGGATTGTCCCAGAATGGCAAATATGGTCATTGATCTATTTCAAGGCTAAAGAAAGACTATTCATGAAAAATTATGAAGTTTGAGCCGTTGAAAGCATCCATCGTAAAAACACGAAACGCATCACAATCCACAGCGAACCTTCTGCACGAATAAAAATAAAACAAGTTCCCATTCATTTCTGCCTGCGCCCACAGCATTTTGAAATTTAACCTCTCTGCTTTCATCGCATCATCAAGTCCCCCCCCCCCCTCTCTCTCTCTCTCTCTCTCTCTCTCTCTCTTTCTCGGTATGTGTGGGTTTGTGTGCTTAAAAGGTCCTACATCTATTCTACGGAAGCTGCAACGTGCGAAGCTTACTTGTTAAATCACGTGGGCGAGGTGCAGGGCTTTCGGCAAATTTTCATTTTCTCTCATATCCCGACCTCATTCGTTACGACCCTCGACGACTGCCGCCATCTTCCATGTTCTCGCTGTAATCGCTTGAAGATCTCATCACCGTTTGCATGCAAATGTATTCTCGTAATATCAACTTAAATTCAATTATGCGATTACACGGTAGCTGGGAAAATTTTCCCGCCACCATGCCTCCCATCGAATCCCTTTCCACCCCTCCATCATTACAATGCTTGTATGTTTGTGTACACGTGAACGTGTTATGATGGAAAGCTCTTCGGAGAACTGGATAGCAACACCGAAACGAGAATGAAGGCTTAAGCACATCATCCAGCAGCCGGTCTGGAACGAGCAGACTTCTCGCGTAACATTTGGAGAGGACCTATCTTCGATGATCGATTCTATTCAGCTGAACAACAGCTAAGCAATTGAATTTGTGGATTTGCCAACACCTTATGGGAAGAGGTGACGTGTGAAGCTAGAACATTGAACAATAAGTTCTATGGAAAATGTTTTCGCAGTCGCGTTAATCACAGGTCGTTTTCGAATGTAACACGAGTCTTGTCACAATTCTGGTCCATTGGCACGGGTTCACTGGGTTAAGGACGAGAGAATAGAATGATCTTCCGTTATCTGTTGTGTCGCAGCACCAACAACAGTCGGTACTGTTATATTGGATTTTTTTCAAGATGTACGTGAAATCGTGAGTAACAGTGTAGGTGATGAATACACGTATGTATTGTAGAGGGGAATAAATTTGGCGAGATGATTTAAAGAATTCAACTTGAGTTGGCTGCAGTAGATATTAAATGAATGAATGCAGAAGAAGTCATTTAGAGGAAACTGTTGAGTTTAGTCAGTTAGTAGTTCAGTAGTCCGCATGGGGATGTATGCCAAAATATGTGTGTGTTTGCTTCGAAATACTGCTTATAAAAAGACCTACACTTAATTTCAAACTACTTCTCTTCAATTTCACAGTCTGCCCAACGCTGTCAGACTTATCGATTCTTTCTCTTTACATCTTTGGTTCTAGCAACAATGGCAGTCCACTTTTGGGATCCTATGATGTTGGGAAGATATTTTCAATTTCAAAACAATATAATTTAATTTGCGCACTTTACGCAATATAAACATAATAAGAAATGTTATCTCTGAACCAAGCAAATTTTACTTTTCCGTTGCATTTTAGATCTCTTGCCTGCTTGAACAAGTACGCTTTGTCAACACTTGGTTGGTGTAAATATTTGAATTCCGTGCATTGTCATTATGCATGTTTAATGACACAGTTGTAAGCTCTCTCTCTCTCTATCCTTTAATTTTTTCCTAAAATTTCACCCCCTTTTTTATGTTAAATTACACCCTGATTGATAGAGGAAATTTGGAGGATGAATTTTCTACTGATTTCCTTTACGTCGTTACCTTCTAGAATCACACAGCTGTGGAAGTGCAATTAAAACACGATTTAGAACCGCTTGTTAAAAAAAAGCGTAAAAGCCTAAGAAGCAGAAGATGGTCATCCAGAAAATACCACACCAAATCCGTTTCGTTACATGGGATGAGCTTACCTATCCCATTACTCAGCGACACAAATCGTTGAAGGCACAATAAATGCCACAACCGTAGTTTGAATTTAACGCTCCGTTCAAACCGCTACACTGTTTATACCAGCACATGCCCTCGGTCTGAACTTCTCAAAGGTCGTCGAAGTTGGTTGAGTTCAGTAGGGGAGCTGAGGGTAAGACGGACAGGTTAAACAGTTAAACAGGATGTATTACTTGTGATGATGGGTACTCCATCATTACAATATTGTACGATAATTGAACCACATTGCAATATTGAAGAACTGTCAAATGGTGGAAATGTGACAAAAACTGAACGTCGATTTTGATAGAATGTGAAGTCCAATCCTACGCCCACCGGTCCTGCAGTGTTTTTATGGAAGAAAGGTAGCATCTGAAGTCTTTGTGTCGTCGAAATTATGGAATTTCAGTGGTTTTATTTCAAAGTTTAATTGAATACTGAACATTTTTTGATTTAATAACATGAAATTGATGAGATTAATTAACGATCAAAATATTTTTGTTTTTGAGAGGGCTTTTGGGATTTACTATAGGATTGAAGTCAATTTCATTACGTTTTTAGAAAACAGGGGATTATGAAAAGAGTGGCAAGCAATACAAAATAATAAAAACTAGAATACGTGTCAAGGAGAAGGGAGGTTTTTGAACATTTCCTAAAGTTGTTTTGATGTGATGTGCTATTCAATTATGAGACTACAATGATCAAAACATGATTAATCTAATTGGATGAATTTATGTATCAAACACATATTATACATGCTCGCTTGTGTCTATTTTACTATACATATTACTGTAGCATATTTTGACCATTTTTAGTGCCATTGTGCGGCGAATAAGGAAGAGATGTAAGGAATATGAGACAAGGCTTCCCCATACATAATATCATGACAGTGCGACAGAACGATAGTGTGCCCTGTCCTAATAATCAATCTAAAATCGCGATTACAGGACGGTTGAAAAAATTCTCGATCGGTGATACTTCCGCAGGTTGTAGTACAATTTTTTTAAAATGAACGGTATTTGTTATATCCAGAAAGACACCTGAGTCATTAACAAATAATATACTGCAAGTTTAAGTACCATAAATGCCCATAAAAACGTAACAACGTAATTTTGTTACACCCAAAATAAAATTCATATAATCAGTGAAAAATATCCACTAGATATTCACTTAACATTCATGTGATTCGGGAAGTGAAAAATGCTCTGCAAAATCAAGTAAATCTTAAGTGTATTTAAATGGCAAGTCAAGTAGAATTTCTTTTTTTATGTGATATTCACGTAAAAGTCACTTATTTTAGTATTGGAAAATATCTACTTGTGTTTCCAGTAGTAGCTAAGTGAAATAATTTTTCAGTGTAGTTTATGCTTGTGTTGGTAGTTAAGGATACATTTCGATGATATTTCTTATATTTTTAGAAGCGTAGAAGTTTATGCTTTTTTATTACGTATTAAGTGAAATCATATATTCCATACAGTGTCGATAATGTTGTATGCACAAGCGCACCTTTCATTGAACATGCTCTGATATTTACAACACAATGAAATTTCAGAAATTTTTATTTCTCTGTATATCATATCAGATTACCGAATGAAATTTTTGTTGCAATGCACACTAAACGAAATTTTATAAGAGGCAAATTCATGTTAGAATATTTACATACTTCAAATTAAATCCGTCAATCACATCCAATAACATGATTATCGTATAAAATTTACTTACAATAGTTATCAAGATACGGTAAGATACTTTTAAGTATATTAAATACTCTTCAAATAAAATGGAATACTTTGAGTACACACCTATTTCGTCTGAGTACAGAAAGTTTTTCAAAAATATTATTGAGTGTTTTGGATAATACTCGAAATACATTTGTGTTATATGATTCCTAATGAATTACTTTTGAATAATAGGAATTATTTACTAGTACTTCTAAATCTTTGTTAAGTACAAAAAAGTCCAAATATATGTTGAGTACAACGCTCTACATACTCACATTTCACCGCATTTTGAAAAAAAAAAATAGAAATGAGGACTTCAATTTCAATTTCCCACAAACATTGAACACGTGATGCTCTTACGACGACTACGGAAATTGTGAGAATTGTAAAATCATACCCACAAAATCTGTTCGGTAAAATTTCAGCTGAACAGCAGAAAAGTTCGGTAAACTTGAAAATTATTCTTAAAAATTAGAGAAAACATAAATTCTTCCAAAATACACACTGAATGCTTCATTCCAACATTATCTATTAATAGAAAAGTATAACATTTTAATAATCTTTCCTTCATTTCATGTGCTGATGTTTCAAAGTTTACTGACTCTTTCAGCTGTTTGAAAACTCAGTACAAATTTACAGAGCTCAGTAAAAATTAAACTTGTGTGTACAGCAGAACACAAAGATGGATTGAAGTTAAACCAACAAAAGTATCCCCCGGTAGCGAACGCTACCAGATGGAGTCCTTTCATGGTATTAGTGCAGGTGTTGCTCGATAGACCGACTGGAAAACAATTTTTCCGTCCCAGGTAACATTATTTTATAATCAGTTAATCAATTAATCAATTAAACAATTGAAGGGTGTAATTCGAGTAACCAAAGTAGGCGATGTAGTGAAATATCGTCAGATGGGCCATAATAACGACAAAGAGGATCGCTCTTAGGTCGTGTGCCTTTATTTCCTCTTGGCGCGACAACGGACGGTCTTGCCGTTGTCGGTTGATGAAGACTGAACTACTACTGCGGTTCATCACAACTTGTGTTGTCTCTGCTCGCCAACCAACGCTAGCACCAGAATCACTGCTCTTCGTCGACAGGAATGCTGTGAATGCCAAACGTCTAGTTAATTAATTTGAATTTTTGAGCGCACACCTTGAATCCACGTAACCCAAACAAGACAAATCTTGTAATGTCTCATATTGACCATTTACTGCTGTTAAATAAGTTGCCTGCCAACCCTCTTCTAAACAATGATGTGACCCATTAACCTCAAACTAGCCACGAGTAATTGGCATCCAACTTTTACTAAAATCAATAATAAAACATTGGTGAAAACAATATTAAATATCGGCTTCGTAAATTGTTAAACACGCCTGAGTCCAACAAAAAAAGGAACTGATTAAAACAAAACATTTACTACTATACTATGAAAAAATAATGTAATTTTGCAGCGCACATTTCCAATAATCTACACTAAACTGTTTGTTTTTTTCATGAGTTATGTTCGCCGAAGGTAACATCCGATGAACTATCATATTCAGAATCAGCAACATGTGAATGGATCAGTTTTTGTATACCAAATGCAACTAGTGGGTCCCGACTCATGCATAATCGTTGTGTCCACTGAGACAAACTTTTATCAACTCCTTTTTGTGTCGTGATCCGTATCGTTCGGTGAAGTGCATTTGCCAGTGGCGTAAATAACGCCTGTATGCTCGCAAGGCATACGCAGGATGTGATTTATTCAGTGACACCCAAAATCGGAAAGCCCTGATTGAGATTGAGACACACACTACCGAAAACATACAACTAGGAAGTAGAAAATCCGCACACTCAGGAGGCATTAGGCAAAAACAGGGATAGAAACATAATTTTAAAAAACTAGGTTATATTATGGTTAAACAGTGCTATTTATTCGTTTCCACCAAATAGAGTATGTGTCTTTTTGTTAAGCCACTATACACTACGTGATTTCTAGTTCGGTTTTCCGTGTTAGTTTGTAGATTTTCCGTTTTTCAGTCTCTCCATTCTCATCTCAAAGCGAGAAAGGTATATTTGTTTGGTGAGTTCCGTCTATGATGAAATAGGCACTCATGTCAAGGAGTTTTTTTGTACACGGCCAGAAATTGAACTCAATATGAGAGACCACTTTACTCAGTCACTTGGGAGCTGCGACTCAGTTTCGTAAAAAGTGGAGTTTCTTCATCTTTGAGTGACTCCACTTTTAACGAAACTGAATCGTAGTTCTCATGCGACTGAGTAAAGTGGCCTCTCAAATTGAGTTCAATTTCTAGGCGTTATATTCTTAAAGCGTTTTCAGCCGAAATGACCTACCGACCAAATTTGAGTGTCTCCGATTTAATTCAACATTTGTACACACGTTTTACCAAGGGGTGAGTCGCTTAGCACAGTGTGCCAGGCACGCCGCAGTAGAACATCTTACACTTTAACGGAACATGCGTGGCACTCAGTGGCACACATTTGACATTTGTACTTTTCGAATATACATCCTGGCAGCCCTTGAAAATTGACGTTGTTAGCAGTTGTGGTGTTGTTTTGATTTGTGTCTTTACTCAAGCAACTTTTGAGTGTGAACTTTTGAACTCAACTGTTGAGAATAGATGTAGAAGGAAATGTTCGCTCATCACCTTGAGGCAATATTTCATTTCCGCATGCCAGAATTTTAAAGTGTTTGTCCCTCTTGCTGCAGCGCAGTTCGTAAGCCAGAGAAATTCCGGCAAAGGAACATTTTTGTGAACTACTTCTAGTAACTCACCCAACGACCCAAATATCAACTCTTGTGATCAATTGAGTGTTCCAGATAATGATATGCCAAATGATTCGAGCGGATTAGAGTCCATGCAAGAATAAAGGATTGAATAAGATCATGACGTTAGGAATAAAGTGCGCATTACATTAACAACTTAATATTACTACATATGAATTGATTACAGAGTGAAGTACAAAAACACGATGAAGTCTACGATGAAACCAAACTTCTAGGATACAATTTCAAAATTAATGTGAAATTTTGATTGAATATCTTTTTTTTTTGAATCTTGAAAATATTTTTTGAAGCTTTGATCTAGTCAGCAAATCTAACCGGGAAATTCGGTTCGATCAATGTTGTTATCATGCCGGGTAAATCTGCAATCTATTGCGTCTCGTTCATTGTTTTGTAGGCGTTAGAGGACTGCTAAGAAAGAGGACGAATCAATCATAAATACACAACAGTTAATAGGAATTGCACTTACTTCCAGTGATTAGCTTCTTGGGCTTAGTTCTCTATCCATACTGACAAAAGTATCAAAAACGCGGCAACAAAATACCGAGCCCAAAATCGCCTGCAAAAATTTTTCAAAGCAAAACACAACAATTGCCTGGTTGTCAAGCGTAGCCAAAACAACACGATTGAACTTTCAAACTACCATGGCACACATTGGCACCTACCGGCACCATGATCATAACATCAGGGATCATCGTAACGCTTAGAGACACACTGAAAAGAATGGGAACAAGAGATATTGTGCTGAGCGACTCACCCCTTGCGTTTTACCCACTAAGAAAAGTTTTTTCCACTTACGCAAAAAAAAAATTGGACTAAAGAGTCAGTTTTAAAAAGGGCGTAAGCATTTTGAACAGCACTTCAATTAATAATTTGTAGCTCGAAAAGCTTTAGTTGTACAAATAAATGTCTAAGAATAAGCTGTGGCCCTATGTGTGAAAATTGTGAAAAAATTTACACGGAGAAAAAAAATCGGAAAAAATCGACAATTTACATTAAAATTGAGATATCTCATCAATAGAATTTTCTTTTATTTTTATTCATTTTTTGACTGTAAGAACTTGAAGCTACTAAGCAAATTCAAACGCAGCCATCAGGCTGCAGAAATGTCAGGAAAAAAAGTTCCTAGAACATCAGCTTTCAGTGCATTTCTCAAAATTATAGACAGTATATTTGCACAACCAAAATTTTTCAAGCTACAAATTATTAATTGAAGTGCTATTCGAAATGCTTACGCCCTTTTTGAAACTGACTCTTGAGTCACGAAAATCTATGTTAGCACGGAAAATGCTCAGCCTCTTAAGCCAAACGCGTATGCAAAGTTTCATTCAAATAAAAAAATATAGAACATAATTTTCCACATTTCCAGGTCATTTCTATGATGGAGCCATCTTGACCTATGATGGAGCCATCTTGACGTCGATAGCGAAGGTACTTGAATTGACCTTCCAAACCTGAATGCATATGAAAATTGTTTCTTCAATTCAAGGAACAGATAACTCGTAGCCACACTTTGTCTTATAGATCTTATTGCTTCAAATATGTAATGTCCAGGTTGTCTTCAGGTATGATATTGCTCGCGGTCATGTGATAGGGAAGATAATAGGGGAAAGGAGAGAAAGCTTTAGTTATTGGAAACATCCTATGCGCATTTGAGATTTTCATGGTGATATTCTCACAACGGCCGTTCAGAATGCTTCGACGGACGCGTATGAGGGATCATTCCCGATTAATTTCCACTTGTTTACTCAACTTCATCACGTTTAATTAAAGTAGACAATTCACATTTTATTAAAGGGTCAATACAAAATTTTATAAAACATGGTCGACTCAAACTTGACGCACTTCCTTTCATCGTGTATCAAAAAAATTGGCACACTCCTTATTTTGAAGATGTGCGCATGTAGCATCATTCTTCTAATTTGATTTTTAGATTAGCACTTCAGTTATCAAAATTTCGTCGAAGGACGAGAATTAATGCATCAAAATTTTGCACGTGCATGGCGAAAATCCAAACTACGCTCACGCCAAGTTGGCGAAATATGTTGAATGTGGCTGAATCAACTGTTTCCAACGTAGTAAAAGTGTTCAATTAATGTTTGTCGACAGCCAGGAAAGCTGGATCAGGGGGAAATCGAAAGCCGGAGGCCACAGCGACGAAAAAGGGTTGCTCGCTGTTTCAGCGGAACTCCAACCTCTCCGTCCGAGATGTCGCAAAGAAGTTGGGAGTGGTGCCTTCAACCATGGATAGAGCTAAACAACGAGCTGGACTGTCAACTTACAAGAAAGTGGTGACTCCAAATCGCGACGATAAAACAAAACACGTCGGCCTAAGCACGATCGTGAAAGTTGTACTCGACGATGTTGACGGAAGTTTGATTGCGTGGTACAGGACGATGAAACTTACGTCAAGACAGATTTTAAACAGCTTCCTGGACAGGAATTTTATACGGCAACCAGAGGAGGAAAGGTGGCAAATATTTTCGAGCACATTAAACTGTTAAAATATGCGAGAAAATATTTGGTGTGGCAGGTCATCTGTACCTGTGGCTTGAAGAGCAACGTTTACATTGCGACCGGAACCGTCAACCAGGAAATTTATCTGAGCGAGTGCATACAAAAACGTCAACTGCCTTTCCTGAAGCGACACAATTGTTCCGTTCTATTTTGGCCGGATTTGGCATCTTGCCATTCCGGAAAAAGGCTATGGAGTGGTATGCTGCCAAGTTCAAGTGGTGCCCAAGGACAAAAACCCTCCCAACACGCCAGAGCTCCGCCCAATCAAACAATATTAGGCCATCGTCCAGCGTAACCTTAAGAAGACTCAAAAAGCTGTTGTGAGCGAGAAAAAATTTCAAAGCAAACTGGCGTTCTGCGGCGAATAAAGTGGACAAGGAGACTGTACACAATCTTAAACGAAAGATCCGGCATTTCGCATTCAACAAAAAGGAAGCTTAGCTGAATATTTCTCTTTTATTCAGCATTAACTGAACTTGAAAAAGAAAAAGAATTTAACTTATTAATAAAATCTTCGAACGACTCACACACATTACTGTTTGACCAAATTTTGATCGGAACACCCTTTACATGCTACATTTTGGAATATCCAGGCGATGATCCCCCAGCGCATCTTCAAGTGATCATTACAAGCTCACCAATTATTGCAAAAATTGTATTATAAAAACACATGA
>JASCZW010017641.1:0-16740 GCA_034211315.2 Aedes japonicus | reverse complement strand
ACCTGAAGAAACTAAAAATAAAAACACTTAAAAAACAGAGATCGATCTAAAGGAAGAACATGAATAAAATAAATTAATGGAGTTAAAAAATGACGAAACAAAAGTAAAGAAGGGAAAAAAATTAAAGAAGCAAAAGAAATTATACAATTTTAATAAGCCTACAAACTTATTTAAGAAACTTGAGAAATTGAAGAAAACTGAAGGTGTTTGGTTTGAGCTGAAGGAAAATAAAGAAACTAATGCTTAAAAATCTAGGGAAACTAAATAAACTAAAAAATCATAAGAAAATGACAAAGTATGATAAATTGAATAAATTAAATAAACTTAAATAACTTAAAAAACCTATAAATACTAAAAAAGCTTAAGACACTAAAGAAATTATAGAAACTTAATAAATACAGGAAACTAAATAAACTTAATAAACAAAAGAAACTTATAAAGCATATGAAACTCAATACGATGAAGAAACTAGCGAGACTAAATAATCGTATGAAACAAAAGAAGCTGAAACAATTTAAGAATCTATGTAAGTGAACAACAATTATTCAAAGAAACTGGATTGGATTGAATTTTTTCTTAGAGAGACTTTCAGCCTGGTTTGTATCTCGATTTAAAGAAACTAAAGAAGCCTTGATAAACTAAATTATTTGAAAACATCTTCTATAAAACTAGTTTGGAAAGCTTTATAATTTAATCAAAATTATCTCTGTTAATGTTAAACGAAACAAACTTTGCAAACATCATATACATACCTCATAAATTAATTAAAACAAATGTTCGAAGTTAGCCAACCTCAGAAACTAAATAAGTTAAATGGTCTCAGTTAGCTACATATAATACATTAACCAAACTAACTAAATTTACTAAGTTAATACAATTAATTACAGAAACTTAATAAACTTTAAAATTGTGCCAAATTTAATAAACTTTTTGAATTTAATAAACTCAATAAACCTATTATTCGAAATAAACTAAATAATTGTACAAAAATAAATTATCGTAAAAAACTTATTAAACTCAATGATATGAATGAGCGGAATTGGTGAAATAAATAGTATAAACATACTGAATTTATAAAAACATTAACATCACTTAAATGTTAGCTACACACTTAGATTTTTTTACAGAAATCTGTAAAGTTTTACCGAGTTCTCAACAGCTGAACGTTCAGTAATCCGATTTTACGGATTTCGGTTAAATTTTACCGAAATCCGGTAATTTTTTTACAGATATCTGCAAAATTTCACCGAAATCCGTAAAATCGGATTACCGAACGTTCAGCTGTTGAGAATTCGGTAAAACTTTACAGATTTCTGTAAAAAAAATCTGAGTGTGTAGGATAAAGAACCCGATAATACTGAACAAGAACTCTAATAGCGGATGAAACGTAAAAGTCGAAGAACAAAAAGTAGAGAAGCAACAGAACTCAAATAACTAATGAAACGAAATAAACTAACGAAACTAAAAACTGAAGAAACTGAAGGAACTATAGATAGTTAAGGACTAGTGAAATTTATGAAATTTATGAACTATAAACTAAAGAAAACGAATGAGACTGAAACTGAAAAACAATTAGAAAAGTTACAGAAGCTAGAGAAACAGACGTAACTAATAAAACGAAACTGTAACTGAACTAACGAAACTTTCTAGTTGAAAAAAAAAACTGAAGAAAATGAAGGAAGTGTAGAAAGTTAAGAACTTAAGATATTTAAGAAACTTCGAAACTGGGAAACTGGGTTCGATTCCCGGTCTGGCCTAGGAATTTTCCATTGAAGAAGTGTCAACCATACTAAAGCACAGCTGGTACCTGGCACCGAAAGCTCACAATTAATAACTGTGCATTTAGAACACTAAGTTGAGAGCAAGCAATAAGCAAATTGTGAAAGAAATAAGCTTGAAATGCTAAATAAGAAGAAGAAAGACTTGCTAAACTAAATAATTTGAAAACATCTTTGGAATCTATTAAACTAGTTGAGAAATAATATAATAAACTTAGTATCATTGCACCAGTTCACTCAATTAGAAGCCGAAAAAGGCGTGATTTGTCTGAAACAGACTAAATCATTCCTTGATGGCGACATCAGAGGACATTTGAGTATTTTAAATGACATTCAAATTAACGCCATGATTAGAAGCAATTTGTTTTATTGCAGAAAATGACGAATGGATTCGTAAATTTACCCAACATTTTTTTATATTTAGGTTAAACGGTATATTGACAGCGCAAAAATATCTTGACTATGATTTACAGTTATTATATAATTTATAACGGTTATTTTTCCTTTATATTTGCAGGTAATCTCAATCAACTGAACCGTAAGTTACATCAATTTAATTAATAAGAAACCATAAATTTGCCATAGTGCTTTGTCAATAACGACTGGATGGAAACGCAATTCAACTATATTCTTAACTGATAGTCAAGTAGCTTTATTTACATCGAAATCTTTTACATTTACATCTAAACTAGTATGGGAATGTCTCCTTTTACTACAACGGCTATGTATTAATAATACAGTTGATATTTACTGGGTTCCAGGACATTGTGGTATCGATGGCACCGAAAGAGCTGTATTTTATAAGCCATTTTGCGGAGTCTCTGCATGCGCAATCAAAATAGAACTCAGGAATTGCGAAAAGAAGATGGCGATGATGATGATGTGATAAGAACCCACCATCAGTGCAAGGATTACCTATGCCTGCAGGACTATTCTCAGCAGGTTGTCCTCAAAGAATAGCCTACGCGATGGCTTGTTTTAGCAGGGTCAGTCGATCTCAGTGAGGATCTTTGGAAGACTACGGCCAGAAGGCCGCGTGTCTTCGCATGACAAGGGACTGGCGACTCCACGAACCCTTGTCCAGTCAACAAAGCCTTCGACTCCCTTAGGAAACCATTTCCCCCTATTCCCTTTACGTAGTTGTTCTAGGAACTGGGAAAAGGAGATGGTGATTACAAACTGGAATATAACCACCATAGCCCGGCAGTCTAAAAAGTGCATTACGCCTAACATATCGAATACACAAAAAAGCTTCTCGTTTTTTCAAGAAATGACCTTTGCACATACATAGGCCTAATTACAGGACATTGTATGGTTAAATATCATCTAAAACTAATGGATAAAGTCAGAGATGATATTAGTAGCTTTTGTAATGATGAATGCGAAACCTCTGAACATTTATTGTGCAACTGGGCTGCACTTTTCAGCATAAGAGCCAATTTTTTTCGATAAGAGTCTTTTAAAGCCCTTTGAAATATGGTCTCTATACCCACGTAAGGTAGTGCGTTTTGTACGACACATTATTCCTTACTGGGAGAATACCATAAATTATGCGATGATGGTTACTTCTCATAGTAGCTTATCACCTTGAAATGGTACAGATGAGTTGTGTTTCACAGTAGTTGTGTATCACAATAACTTAAAAGATAACTAGACTAAAGATACCGATAGTACTACCCAGAACTCTAATAGCTGATGAAACTTAAAAGTTAAAGAAAAAAGTTTTAGAGAAGGTGAACTGAGAACTGAGAGAACTGAGAGAACGAAAGAAAGTAAGAATGTTAAGAAACTAACGCAACTTTAAAACTGAAGAAACCGAATGAGACTTAAAAAACTTCAAGATTTTAAAGAAAATTATCAACCTTAAGAAACTTCAGTAAAATAAATAAACAAAACAAACTTCACAAAGTGAATCCTAGAGAGTTTGAGCTGTTTAGTGGAATACCTGTAACTAAGAATGAGAAGAAAAATTAGTATTTTTCATTCAATTCGAACTACCTTTGCTTATCTTGACAGATACGCGTATTTCGTCTACAATGTGCAGATTTCTTCAGTGTCTCGTACTCGCCAGTCGAGTTATTAGTACGAGACATTTCACATTGTAGGTAGCTGGAATTATATCCAAAATACTAATTTTTCTTCTCATTTCTTGTTAAACTTTTGAAGTTTATAAGCAAAAACTTTATAAGCAAAAAAATCCGGTGTAACTCAATGAACTCTAAAAAACTAAACTAAATTAATCTACAATTAAAATTTACAAAAGAAACGGAAAAAAAACTAAAAATAATAATGAAACTAAAGAAGTTAAGAAAGCTTAAAAACTTAAAAAGTCAAAAAACCTAAGAAACGCAATATTACTTAGCTAAGAACAGAAACTAAAGAAATAGAAAAAGAAATTTAAGAAATCAATAAAACTTAAAAATTCAAAGAAACTATACAAATCAAATATTTCAAAAATATATTCTTAATAAACTTATGGAACTAAATAAAGCAGAATATATTTCCAGTAAAAAAACTGACAGAAATATCCAAATTGCGTATAGCAAAAGATACTTAAAGAATTAAACAAATTTAAGAAATTAAAGTTACTTAAAAATCTAAAAAAAGCTTATGAAACAAATAAAAATTGAAATTGGAAACTAAATACTACAGGAACTTAAGAAACTCAGTAAAAGTACTTAAATAAATTATTTAAAAAAACTTGATATACTAAATAAACCTAATATGTGAAATAAACTACATAATCGTACAAAAATAAATAATCATAAAAAACTTAATAAACTCTAAAAGATTAATGAGCGAAATATATCAAATTAAAATTATGAACACTACAAACTTATAAATACATTAAAACAACTAAAAATTTGACTTCACTTAAGGAACCGATAATACAAAACAAAAACTTCAAAAGCTGATGAGACGTAAAAGTTGAAAAATAATAATAAGAGAAGCTACAGAAGCAAAAGAAACTGAAATAACTTATGAAACGAAAGAAACTAACAAAACTAACAAATTGAATTTTTTTTGAAGAAACTGAAGGAACTGAAGGAACTATAGAATGTTGGAACTTATGAAATGCAAGATAGTTAAGAAACTTTAGAAACTATAAAACTAAAGAAACCGAATGGCACTAAAAAAACCCCTCTTAAAATCTAAGGAAAATTACCAAGCTAAAGAAACTTCGTTAAAATAAATAAACAGTACACGGAAATAACCGGTAAAATTCAATAAACCAAAAAAAAAACTGAATAATTTTTTTTACAATTAATGTTAACAAAAGAAACTATGAAGAAAACTAAAGATACAAATGAAACTAAAGAAGCCTTGGAAACTAAGGAAATTTAAGAATGTAATAAAACTAAAAACAACATTGAAAATGCAACAACTTAAGTAACTAAAGAGTTTAATATTGCTTGAAGTAAAACAGAAGGTATTAAATAAACATGAGAAACTATAGAAAGCTGAAAAAGTTAAGAATCTTCTTAAAATCTCAATCAACAATAATTCTAATGAAACTAATTAAACTAACGAAACATAACATAAGAGAAACTTAAGAATCTAGAGAAACTTTAGAACTTAAATAAACGAAAGAAACTTAAAAATATCTATAATTACCAAGAGAAATCAAAAATTAAATTAAAAACTATTGAAGAAAATACAAAAACCAATAAAATTGCATTATTTCAATTAGTTGAATTTATATTTAAACTTCATAAAAGAAATAAAATAGAATAACATTTTCAAAAAAAAAAGCTGACGTGAATAAACCTAATTAATAGATCAAAGCCAATTAACTACCATTTATTACCAATTTTTTTAAAGCTGATTAAACTAAATACTTTCAATAAACTGAAAAAACTTAAAAAACTCAATAAATTCTATTTACCTCATCTCCTTATTAAACTAAATATACTGAATGAGCACAATAGATCTCAGAAACTTAATAAACAAACAAAATCAAACTTGATCAACCTGTGATGATGTTGTTTTGAGAAGGAAATAATTTCTCATCACCTTGAGGCTCTAGGAGTAGACAGCAATTTTTTGCTAGAACAAAGTTGTTAAGAGAAAGTATTGATAGTTCCGTTAGCGCACGTCAGGCAGTGAAAATTGAATAGAAGTAGTTTGAAATTGAGCGGAGAGCATTGTGAGGTAGTACTTCGAAACAGGCACACAATCTTTTGCCAAGCATCCCCATGCGGAGTTGGTCAAGGCATGAAACGAATGCACCACCTTGACTGGCAAAAGAAAGTGCGCTCGATCGTGCTCATATACTAACGATAGCTTAAATAGTTCTAATGAACTGTCTATTCGCACTCCCAAATCCCCTACATGGGAGAGAAACTATCTCCCGCTCATTTGGGTTTATTTTTGGCATACGACTTCTGCTTTACCTAACATACAACATACAACAACCTTATACATCAAATCATCTTAAAATACACTTACTTAATAAACTTACTAAGCTTACTTTACAAACTTAACTTACTTGACTTAACGAACTGAATAAACTGCATGAACGTAATGAACTTATTGAACTTAATTTGCATTTTATACGAAGTTAACTAAAGAAACTAAATACATATGCTTGAATAATTAATCTTAAAAAAGTTAATTAACTCAGTAAAATAAATGGAATAAGTTAATTTAATACTTAATTTAAACTGAATAAACTTAATTTATCTAAGCAACTTTAAATCTGAACTAAGTATAAAAAACTGATAAAACTTAACAAAAGCTCCAAAATTTGAAGAAACTAAAATGTTACAGAAAAATAAATAATTAGAAGAACTAAAGAAGTTAAAGAAACTGAGAGAATTAAAGAAACGAAAGAAACTTACAAAACCTTAGAAACTATGAAATCTCAAAAACTCAATGAGACTTAATTTTTGAAAGAGACTAATGAAAATTAACAAGCTAAAACTAGAAAATGAGAAGAAAAATTAGTAATTTCCATTTAATTCCAACTACCTTAGTTGCTTATCTTGACAGATACGCGTATTTCGTCTACAATGTGCAGACTTCTTCAGTGTCGTGTACTTATACTTGAGTCTACACATTATAGACGAAATACGCGTATCTGTCAAGATAAACAACAAAGTTAGTTGGAATTAAATGGAAATTGCTAATCTTTTTTCCTATTTTCTAGCTTCAGGTATTCCACTTAACAGCTCATACTCTCTATGATTCAACAAAATCAAAAAGACATTATTTACTTAGATAAATTTGAAAACTTCATAAACTTATCAAATATCAAAAAACAAGAAAACTAAAGCAACTAAGGAAAACTAAATTAAATTCATTTGCTGAAGTAAATAATGAAACTATAAATACAAAATAACTCATGGAACCTATGAAACTAAAGAAACCTAGAGAAACGAAAGAATTCAAAATTTGTTAAATGACCACAGAAACTATAGAACTAAAACGTTGAAATTTAAGAAACTAAAGAAATAAATTCATTTTTAGAAACTAAAGGTACTCAAAAAAATAAAGAAGCTTTTAAACCAAAAAATGAAGGCACTTTATTAATCGAAAAATAAAAACCAATCAAATAGTTTAATCAAACAACAGAAACAGAAGAAGCTAGTTAGAAACTACAATAATTCAAGAAACAGATGAATCTATAACTCTTTAGAAAACTGTATAAATTAAACCCATTTTGGTTTATTTTTTCACCAAAAATCAAACAAATCAAAGAAACGAAGGAACTAATTAAATTTGAGAACCTTCAAAAACTTTAGGAATTATAGAAACTTAATAAACTTATGAAGTATATGAAACTTAAGAAACTAAGGAGCCTCAAAAACTAAAGAAAGCCTTTAATGCTTCAGAAACTCTAAATTTTAAGGAAATAATAGAATTTAAGGAAAATTTAGATGGTAAAGAAACTATCAAAATAAATCAATTTCAAAACTTCGAAAAACTTAACTAACAAAAATGAAACTGAAGAATCTTAAAGAACTACGATGAAATTTGTCCGAAGCAGATAATTTCTCACCTCCATGCGAAGCTCTAGGAGTGGACAGTAATTTGTTGCTACATCGAATAGAAATGAAGATAAAGTGTATTGATAGTTTCATATACACCGTATATTCACTTTCTCTTCATTTATATTCGTTCTAGCAACAAACTACTGTCCACTCCTAGAGCCTCGCATGGAGGTGAGAAATTATCTTCTGCTCCATGAAAAATTATCTGCTTCTGACAAATTTCATCATAGATCGTTACCCATATAGCACACTACGACCTTTATTAGTTGTAGTGACTTGATTATGACTTAGCAAGTCATATTTATGATATCTCAACCGAATGGCAACAAGTGTGCTACTAAGGTACTCCCCGCATGGGACAATAAAAAAAAAACAACAATCAAAGAGTAAAAAAACTAGTTCGAAAGCATGATAATTCAAGAAACGGATGAACGGATAACTATTAAAAAAACTAAGCCTTTTTGGTTCATTGTATAACAAAAAAAAAACTGAACAAATCAAAGAAACAAAGGAACTAAATAAATTTGAGAAACTTCAGAAACTTTAGAATTACTGAAGAAAGTGAAGGATTTATTGAACTTTAGCAAACATACGAAGTATAAAAAACATAGGAAACTAACTCAAAATCTAAAGAGACCATATGAGGCGTAAGAAACTAGAAATTATAAAGAAATTTATGAAACTAACGAAATTTTACAAGCTAAAGAAACTACCATAATAAATAATTTTTGAAACTTTGAATACTTAATAAACAAAAATTAAAGTGAGGAATCTAACTTAACAAAATTTATTTATTTAAAAACTAAGAATACCAAAAAACGGTGGAAATAAATTCAAGAACCTTGAGAAACTTTAGAAACCAAGCAAACTTAAGAAACTAGTTTCAAGAAACTTAAAAATCATAAAAACTAATAGAAACTAAAGAATTTAAAATTGCTCAAAACTCTACTGAAATTTAAGAAATTAAAAAACAACTAAAATATGTCACGAAATGAATGAAATTTATGATATCAGAGAAACCAAATATTCTTGATTAGTAGTCTACGTATGCGTATGAAACGAATTAAAACAGAAAACATTACCTCAAAAAAGCTGACAGAAAAAGCAAAATTGCTTGTAGCATATAGGACGATTAAAGAACTTAGAAAGATTCTTAAGGAATTCGTAAAGTTTTAGAAAATAATGAATTTTAAAGAACTAAAGGTATTTAAAAAACTAAAGAAACTGTAAACACAAAAAAATGCTTAAGAAGCTGATGAGGTTTAATTTTTTTTTTAAGAAAACATTCGAAACCAAAGAAATTTAAGGAAGTAATGAAACTAAAGAAACTAAAAAATCACTTAAATAAAGAATTTAAAATTGCTTAAATCACTACAGAAACTTAAGAAATTAATTTAAAAAAAAATAAACCAAAAAATCTCACGAAATTATTGAAACTGGTATCAAAGAAGCCAAATATTCTTTATAGGCGTTTGAAACAAATGAAAAATATTTTCTCAAAAAAACGAAAGAAATAGCTAAATTGCTTGTAGCATTTAGAACGATTAATGAACTAGAGATACTTAAGGAATTTATAAAGTTTTAGAAACTAATGAATTTTAAGAAACTAAAGGCACTTAAAAAACTAAAAAATTGGTTTAAAGATTAAAAGCTCAAAAAGTTCTTGTTGCTATTATTTGACAGCCGTTATAACATGTTATAACTCTGTAGTCTGAACAAGGCATAAAGAAATTAAAGAACCGTAGGTAACTTTAGAAACTTAAGAAAGTAATAAAACTAAAGAAACTAAAAAATTTAAAATGGTTTGAATTACTACAGAAATTATTAAAAATCTAACGAAATTAATGAAACATGATATCAAAGAAATCAAATATTCTTAATGAGCGTATGGAACTTATCAAAACAGAAAACATTTCCTCAAAAGGCTGATAGAAATAACCAAATTTCTTGTTGCCTATAGGACGATTAAAGAACTAAAGATACTCTAGTAATTTATAAACTTTTAGAAACTTATGAATTTTAAGAAACTATTGGTTATTAAAAAACTAAAGAAACTATTAAAACAGAAAAGATCAAGAAACTAATGAAGTTTAAATTTTTATAAAGAAATTTAGAAAACTTTGAAAATCAAAGAATTTTAAGAAAGTAATTAAAATAAAGAAAACAAAAAATCATTTCAACTGATACAAACTAAAGAATTTAAAATTGCTTGAATTACTACAGAAACTTAAGACATTCAAAAATAAAAACCAATGTATCTCACGAACTAAAAAATATTCTCAATTAGCGTATAAATCGAACTAAAACAGACAACATTTCCTAATAAAACCGACAGAAATATCTAAATTGCTTGTAGCATCTGGGACGATTCAAGAACTTAAGAACTTAAGAACTTTAGGGTACTTAAGAAACTCAAGAATAAAAGGTGCTTAATAAACGTAAGATACTTGGGGTACTAAAGATGCTACAGAAACTATAAAAGTAATAATAATTGAAGAAAGTGAAGAATCTTAAAATCTTAAGGTACCTTTATAAACTTAGTATTTTTTCATTTCTTTTTGTTTTATTGAAACTGTGCAAAATAAAGACACAAAAAGTTCACAAAAAATAATACTGAAACTAAATGAGCTTAAGTAACTTGAGAGTTTCAAAACCTCAAAGAATTAAATCAACAATTAATCTAATGAAACTATAAAACTGAAAAAATATCAAACTAAAGATAATAGAGAAACTAAACGAACTTTAAAAACAAAATAAACGAAAGAAATTTAAAAATGAACCTGTCGTAAGAAACTACAGTTGTTCGATGAACATTGCAGTATTCAGCCAAGAACAAAACTTCCGAACCAAATTCGGCCCAATGGCGTTTTGCGAATTGCGTTGGTTCCATTAATTTACCAAACATCTTCTATCTATAAGGTTGTTGTCTTAAGCCTTGCCTAGAAAGAGGCTAAATTAGGTGGCTGCTGCCATCAAAAGGATACAGCGGCAGTTCACAAAATATTACCTTCATGCCGTAACCAATACGATTGACATTCTCTCACTTCGCTGTAATTACACCGTTTACCTTTAGATAACAGTTTACATAACGCATTCCTCCTATCCTGTGTGCGTAATCTCCGTGAAGCGAAACGTAAATGGCACACTTGAACAACCCGTTTGTTCCCATCCTCGCTCGCCGGTTGTCCGCTCCGATCTGCCACAACAAACAGGTTCATCGCTTAATTTCTCGTTCAGCTCATTCGGCTCAATTCAATTATCTCAGCCGGACAGAACTGTGTCATCTTCCGATTCATCCATTTAGCTACAGTTCCTGCGCAGAAGCGGGTTGGGGAAGGAAAATGTAGGCCAAGGAAAAATCCCAACCCACTTCTGTGCGCTCTGTTGTTGACAGTTCCCGCGGTGACTTCGACGCTTCGATGGTGTTCCAAGCTAATGTTACATGCAAAATCGCATCACACTTGGGTTGCATCATTCTCGTCATTCCGAGCGATCCGAGAGGCAAGTCGCATCAACATCGCACCGCAATTTGCGTTCACCGAGAAGCAGGAAAATTCGAAACCGATCGCTTCCTTGTTTTGTTTTCAGCGAACCGGCCGGAGTGGGAAATGATCGATCGAGCCCGGGCTGTGCAAGACAGACGTAAGTCAGCGTCTATGTGAACTTACTCGAGATATAGGGAAGTTGGAATTTTTCGAAAAACCATTGTTCAAAAAATTTAATCAAGCAGGCGGCGCCGGTTGTGGCGAATTCGTCCGAAGAAAGAAAAATCAATTAACGCGCTTCGAACCATCATAATATCATTATTGTTTATTCAATCGTGAATTATGGCTTTATGCGAGTTGGTTGCGTTTGGCTTTGATTAGAGAGTGACTTCTCCGACGGGAGTGTTTCAGTCTTGTTTGAGAATGCATTTCTTAGGAAGCAAATTCCGTTAACTCATCGTTGCAGCAAACTGCGACAAGTGTCAAATAAATCATAATTACCACTGAATGCATGTTACCTTTCAACGGAACATGATCCTCCGTTAAATGGGTCGTGTAGAAAAAAGAGACCACGCACGGCCATTCCAGGCCATGAAAGGAACTAGTTCAACCCCCACTGACATCGATTACACTGTCAGCATCGATTCGATGTTTACCTTTACGATAATGGGAAACAGCCATTGAATTGCGTAACGAGTTTCCCTCGCCCAACTGATCCAAGGAAGCCAGCCGAAAGAAGAGCCAGCAGCACCGACCTATTGATTACGGCCCATTACCTTGCCGACGATTGGTTTCGTCGTTTTTTTTTTTCGCCGCTGCAAAGAAACTGGGCCAAATTTGCGACTAGCGGTTTGGCCTAATGCAGACAAATTCCACCCCGGTTGAACATGAAAGCATTGAAAGGGCAGCCGCGGGGGGTTAATTCCCGTATCCGCACTATCATTGGCTAAATAGATAGACGATCGGCAGGTGCCGGACAACGGTACAAAACAATTGACCGACCTAACATGCTACCGTCGATCCCCATACGTGTGGACCGATTACCGAATTGAGATTCGTGCTCAATCGCGATGTTTGGCTAAGACATAATTTACCAGCGGGCAGCTTCCGATTGTGCATTTGCTTAGTTCTTTCCTCCCTCCACCCTCCGTCGACAGACAGACAGAGGTCAAGTTACAAGTTTTTCAATTAACATAGATCTTTTGATGCGGATCTTTCTAGTGAAATGATTAGCTTCTGTTGTCCGTTGTCGTTTTGGTGGCAAATGTGCGAACACAGTTAGAACTACCGTTTTTTTCCGCGGATCGTTGTTGAGATGCAAATGAGCTGGCTCCGTGTCTAACTCGGAGATTATCTTTGAGTATAGTGACGAGGTGAGTTGTGAAAAATGTGTGCAGATTAGAGTAAGTCTACCGTTGTTCATGGAAAATCGCAACTATCATAAACAACCGATTTCAGACTTCTTTCTTGTTGTTTGATAACCTTACAAATATCCTGCAGCTTTTGATTAAATTTAAAGCAAAGGAGATCTACTCTAAACTATACCACATGGAAATAGTCGAAAAAGATCGAAGTAGGCAGAACTTTGAAAGCGATTTTCGATAAAAAAAAAACCCGCATTAATCCACCGATGGTGAGACTTAACCCTTCTTACATTTCATCAGAATTACGAACTCAAATGTGGCCAATATTGTACTGGATACATATTTTCATCAGAAATTCCAGGAAGATCCAAGAATATTCGATATGTCATACAATCAGTTTTTAGAATGAACTATTTGTCAATCCTTGACGGATTGTTCATCGATGTGATTAAAATATTACCATTATTAATCATTAATGACCTGTTTATGTTATTTATATAGAAGGGGAAATTACATAAATATTGGAAACTTTATACAATTAGTCCATAGAATGCATTATTAGACAATCCTAAGTGTCAATTTTGATTATCGATATGGGTTCAAGATGCTTAATAAGTACATATTCGTTGAAAATAGTAAATGGAGACTTTGTGTAATTTTCGAATATACTCGTTGCAGTTCAAAACCAGACCACTCGAGCCAATCGATGCTGCTCTAATTCTATACAGTCGCATAGTGTGGCTAGTCCGCTGTATGTGCTATACAACGCTCCAGATGCGACACAATAGAATGCAAGCGGCATCGATTGGTGTGATTGGTCTTGTTCGGTTTTGCACTGCAACGAGTATATTGTCATCTCACAATTATGTGCTCTCAGGTATTGTTTTGGTGATATCTCCATGAAGGATTATCCAATCATTTTGACCAGTTATTTGGAGATATCATAGCTTTGATTTGGCACCAACAAAACTAAAATCGGTACACAAATAGCTCAGTATGTAATCGGAGACTAAACTGTTTGATTACTATTATAATAGGCCTTCAAGTACTGTTTCGTTCATATCTTCGTAACGAAATGTCCGAATGAAAAAAAAATCAATAGCGTTCTATGGGAATGTTGTAGCTTCCATTTGCCGTCAACAGAACTGAAATCGGTTCACAGATGGCTGAGAAACCGATGTGACATTATTTGTAACGCACACACACACATACACACACACACACACACACACACACACACACACACACACACACACACACACATACATACACACAGACATGTGCTCAGTTCGTCGAGCTGAATCGAATGGTATATGACACTCGGCCCTGTGGGCCTCGGATAAAAAGTCGAGTTTTCAAGCGATCTTAATACCCTTCTATTGATGTAAGAAGGGTAAAAAGGAGCAAGCTCTGCCCACGAACGGTTGGGTTTTCGTAAGCTGTCACGTTTTTTCGTTTTTTGGTTAGGATTTGCTAGTTTAATGTTGTCATCAACAGTAAAATCTCCAAGGGTCAAGCGCGCATAGAACAGTGTGCCAGGCGCGATGTCTTACACACTAGAAGAGTTTGTTACTTTGCTCCGCAACTACGGTTTTAAATCCATACCACATGTGTGTTGCACTAAGGCACACTTTTGACAGTTGAGCTTTTAGAAACAAGAAACCAGCAACTTTGCCAATACGCGTTGTTGGTTGACAGGTACAGCAAAAAAATTGAGCTGTCAACACCAGTGCTGTAAAATGTCATTTCGTGAAATTGGATAAACTTACCGATAACTTTGTTCAACAGCTTAATTCATATTTATAGTGTTTGATAATATTGAAGCTGTTGATAAATTCTACAACTTTGTCTAACAGTACATTGCCCTAACTGGTATATAGAAAGTGTTATATTCACTGTTATATTCAAATGATATTCATTGATGAATATCATTTGAATATTCAGATATTGGGCTCTCACGACTTAGGTTTAACAGTTAGAACAATACATTGTGAATCAAATTTATGAAACTAATCAAGCACCACATTTTTTTCATACGTCCTATTGGGAAAATCATCGCTTCTGGAACGAGTTGTTGGCAAATTTAGTGCATTGGGTCGAAATCAATATTTACAGCACTGGTAAACACATCCCAAATTTGGCACAATACGGGAGCACCTAAAACAAAATAACGCAGGAAAAAAGTGTGCTGAGCGATCCACCCCTTGGTAAAATGTCCCCGCAACGTTTGTGAATGTTGCAATTTGAGTTTCACGTGTACGTTAATGAGTGAACTTTTCTTGACAAAAAAGACAAAAGGTTGAAAGTAACATTTGTGAACAACAACATCTAGCGTATTTTTCTGGGATCTGCATGCTCCCACAAACAAGATAGCACCATAAACAGATACAGGGAGATACTGCCTTTCCACCGGTAGTGGATATATAGACTGTTCCAGAAAGTATAAGCACACTTTCAAAATAACAAAAAAGTCATGTTTTTTCTAGTTTAAATCATTTTATTTGGCAAATCATATTTGTATTTGTGTTTTATATGATATTTTACTCTTGTTCAATCAAAATATTTTATCATAGCCAAGATTCCTAACTTTTCCTCGAACATGGCCCATTAGCATCTGCACAGTAGTATTTCCCACCATTTTGACCTCTTTTGGGCAATCTTTTTTAAATTTTTGGATGTCGTCCGCTGGTATTATGAATTTTCGAAACTTTGCTTTGGTTAAAGCCGAAAAAGTCTCGATTGGCAGTTCGGTGGATTCATGTATTTCGGCACGAAACATAAATTTTGACTTTTGTACCATTCAAGTGTCCTTTGCGTAATGACGCCAAATCATGCCAAAACACTGTTTCACCTTCGTGCTGCCTGATCATCGGCAATAATCGCTTCTGGAGATATTCCTTAACGTATTTCTGAGTGTTCATCGTCTCCGTTGTGATGTACGGACTAGATGTTTTACCACACTCGCATATTGCCTGCCAAACCATAACCTTTTTACCGAATTTTTCTCCGTTTCGGGGATGTCTTTGTCTTCGCTTACAGGATAGAATTGTGGTCCGGGAAGCGTTTTGTAATCTAGTTTCACATACGTTTCATCGTCCATTATTATACATCCAGAATTTGTACACAATAACGAATCGTAGAGTTTGCGGGCTCGTGGTTTCACGGACGCGGCCTGTTTTGGGTTTCTTTTGGGTTTTTTCTGCTTCCGATATGTTTTTAGCGCAAGTCTTTCTTTGGCACGCATGACGTTACTCGACGAGGTCCCTAGTTTTTTCGCAACATCCAGAACGGAAGTCGCTGGTTTTTGCTTGTAGGCATCCCTGATCCGCTTACAGTGCACCATTTGTGCACGATACTTTTTCGTTGTTCCGGAGTAAGACCGCGCATTTTGATAGGTAACACAAAACTGAGCACATTTTTGATGCTATGTCATTCAGGAATGTGCAAACAAAAGAACGCAGCCAAAACATGTTGAAATATTTCGTTATATTCAAAGTGACCGTTAAGGTGTGCTTATACTTTCTGGAACAGTCGTTAGATGTTAGCAACCTGGCATTTCCAGGAAATTTACGTTTGAAGTTATTGTTTACAATTGTTACTTTCGATCTTTTGACGAGTTTCGCAAGTTTTGTTACCGAAAACAGCAGTTACTGCAGCAGTAACTCCTTCGGAAATGTGAACGGAATCTTTTTCACCTTCTTATTTTTTTGTTATAAATTGGTAGGCTTCAAAAACTGATTGGAAACTAAAGAAATTTATGAAATTGTTCACTTAAAATAAAAAAGCAAGATTGTGATGCAATTTCGCATGATTTTGGTTCATTTCTCGTAATGGATTGTAACTTGGAGAAAAATACAACATTGGTCATGGGCAAAATTTGTATGTGCACGTGAGGTTGTTCAGTGTATTTGTTGTAGAGTGTGAGGTAGGAGAACGAAAGTTAAAAAATGTACTAAATATCCTTCAGAAACAGATATAAACTAAATATACTAAGTTAAATAAATAAACTCTCTAACTATAAAAGGTTGAATTAAAACTCTTAAAAAAATTATTGATTAATTTAACTATATGAACTGAGTTATGTAAATAATAACGCGTTATAACTTGTATTATCACTAGG
>JASCZW010017640.1:0-16745 GCA_034211315.2 Aedes japonicus | reverse complement strand
GATAGAAAAGTTGTTCACTATTTTTTAGAAAGGATTTTTTACAATACAATAAAAAATATTTTGAGATTTATGAAGCATCCGTTTATGGGCAGATTTAAGCATTGGTTACTTTGCCTAAATTTGCTTTGCTATCTTGACTGGGCTGTGTTCAACTTTTTGGCGAAATGTTGAGTGGACGTGTATAGGCTTGCCTTGGTGACTTCCACGATTTGTGCAGGTGTTCTATGCTATGCTACCTTTAACAGTAGAATGAGCTTTTAAACACATTGTTTTAAATTGCCAGCTTTATATTCAGATAATATAATTCAAAATATACAATACTGTTGCATTGAGATTACAAATGTTTAATAGATCCCAAGCTGGAGGGCGGTAGGAGTTATTAAATGTACCATGGAGATCCTTGCCCTGACATTCCCAAGTGTACCAAGTTCTCGAATGGTGCTTTTCTTCATTACTAATCGTGAAAACATTGAGTTAACGCATGGAAACTCGGGCATGATCTCGCATATGCATCCATCTATCATTTCGAACGGCTCGTGGTGAGAATGAGAATTCTCTCTTTCTCTTCTCTAGTATTCTCTTGTTCTCTTCTCTATGCAATGACTGCGAGCAATGCCATTTTGGGTGGGTATGGCGGGTCTGGATGGGCATTGTTTGGATAACCCGGATACCTTAAAAGAAGCAGAATAACCGGTCGGACCCTGCAAAGGATTTTCAGACAAATGAGAGGTGGTAAGTGCTATCAAAAACGCGGAGCGAAACAGGTCATTGTTATCCCATTTGTCCCTAAGTCACTTGTATTACGAACCTACGAAATATAATTTAGTCTGGTGAATCCTGAATAACATAAAAAACCTCCGTCCTATGACCATTGTGGGATGCAGAGATAAACACGCTAAACAGCAAAGATCACACTAACTTTCCTTCCCTATTACCACCTGAATTCAAGGACGTAGCCAGCGCCGTTATTGATTTTAAAAGAAATTTACACACTGAAACGTGTACAGTGAAAATGGTCGGATACTCTCAGTCCCAATCAGTTGATTTCATGTGCAATTTCTCTGATTCTGATCAATCATGGAGTAGCAAACCATTGATACGTGCAGTCAGTCAAGATAATCTAAGCTTAGCTAAGCTGATTTCAAAACAATATGCCATCAATTGGCATTTTTAAAACCAAATAATTCTCCCGAATGTCCCGTGCCTATAGCGTACGGCACACTTGATCAAAGTGAACGGTGTCCAATACGAAAGGTCACTGGAAATAAAACATGAAAAGGCAAAATGTAGAAATGAGAAGGCAAATGATTTTGATTTTGCGAAAGCATTTGACACTGTGCCGCACAGTCTAGTCGTCGAAAAACTAAAGCAGATTGGCTTTCCCAACTGAATAACGCAGTGGATCTATACGTATCTATCTGACCGTACCTCGTATGTAGTGGTTAACTCAGTACGATCCAGTTTATTCTGCATCACGTTCGCTGTTCCTCAGTTTAAACAAGGATAGAAGCAGACACAGATTGTTCACAAAATGTTGAATATCAGTGAACATAGAACAAATATTGAATATCAGTATTTTTTTGAACAATCTGTGTCTGCTTCTCTCCTTGTTTAAACTTTCGTTAGCTGACGAACTGAATTTTTTTTGCGTTGTAATTCGCGAAGCTGAAAATAGCATAAAGATGTTATAATATAAAATGATAATAACAATTATATTTGTAATGTCTGCATGTCTGCTGATCCTACTGGAATTATAGACGGACTTGCACTGTCATAGTCACGAGGGAAGAGAACAATTTAAAATACTATACTTGGAAATTCCATAGATTATCTGAAATTTATTACCGTTTAAAGAATACTTCCACTTTTTGTGGTAGGATAAGATTTCAGCTTCCTACCTTTAACGGGGTCGCGCTGCCTACATCGCGTTGGTGCGACTGCCACATAATGTATGGTTGACGCGATACAGTGTTTCATGCTCAATCGCTGGATGCCAGGACAGACGCTTGACACGCACCTCCTCAATCTAGCTGAAGTCAGAAGGACAACAGTGCCCAAGCTGCACTACCAGCTGAGTATGCAACCCTTAGCTGGCGGTCTTTGTCATCTCTTGACCCGTGGAAGCATGAGGTAGGAACTTGTGAGGACCAGAACTATGTTGCGGGGACGCACGCTCAATCACAGTTGTCGACAGACCATTTTGCAGCCCGATAATGGCATGCCCATCAACAGCGAAAACTCGTAATTCATCGATTCAGAAGCATCTGAATTCACCGGAAGTCTATACTTTGAAAACACTGTACTGCACGTTGGTGTGTAGAATTCAGAATATACTTCCCCGATGTGCTCTCCGTACTACGTAGCGCATATTTTATCAGTTTAATGGGTGCAAACAAAGTAAGTACGATTTTCACTGGAACGAACCAAACAATCTCGCTCCCTAACCCGAGTGATGCCAATTGATAAGCTTGAATCGCTGTCTGCTGGACGCGAGAGAATTCAACGTTTATTCATATTCGACGTCATTACACAGAGAACAGACATCCAAGCTGGAGTTCTCTCCGCGTGTAAATTTTTGTAACTACCATTGTAAAAATACTGCTCGTTTCCATTAGTTTTGGTGAATCGTATGTTGATGGCGCCTCGTGATTTGATATAGGCGTTCACTGACTATCAGTTTTGGTTTGGTGTAGCCTAGACTAGGCGGCGTGGATGTTCCAACGGTTAGGTTTTAAAAATTTACACAGTAAATTGGGAAAAAATGTTCGTGCCTGGATGTCTGTTCTCTGTGGTCATTACTAGTAGTTAACGTTCAACTTCTGAACCAAGCCGACGTGTTTACGGTGATGGTAATTTGGAAGTCGATCTCAAGCATCATCTTATAATTTCGTTGCGTTTTTTTTCATCGTCGAGCGATCGTGTGTTTTTGAGTAAAACGCCGTGAGAACACTTTTCGCATAGGTTATGCAAAACCGGACTATCTTAAAGTACAAAGTTTCGTTGGAACATTCTGGGCTTGAACCATGTGACGTGTTGAGAGCACGGTGTAGCTGAAGCTTTGGATGTGCCATTGTAAAGTTAGTCGACTTGTCATTGAAATGTAAAGATGGTAGTTCAGCACAACTTCGAATCAATGCCGATGCAACAAAACAACCAACAAAAAGGCCATTGAAAACGCCATAGCGCCGAGTAAATCTTCGTTGGGTTTTAGATATCCACCATCGAAAAAACAGAAACATCGATACGCAATTGGAAATACTGTTTCCTCCACTCGTCACACCAATTTGGTATTATTATATATCAGGTCGAAAGTCACCATCGGGAAAAAGTTCGTTGACCTGTTCTCTGTTTCATCAACCCATCCTCAGTGACGATGCGCTATAAAAAAAAAGGAAAACCCAACTACTAGTGACATATCAGATGGAAATTAGACACACGAATCAGCGACAACTAGCAAGAGAAGAATCTATTAAAATGGATCAATTCGCTAGCTACAACCTTACCACTACCAACATCGATACTATTAGAAACGGAACGAAAATCAACGCTCTTCAGACTTTTTGTAGAAATTGTTCTACAATCTATCAATTCCGACTTCTTTATTCCTGCAGGACGTGGAAAACAAGCAGCTCTATATCCTTGGCAGCAACCTTATTGCAAACGTTGACCTAAACCGGAGGGGCAGCAATAGCGCTAAATGACTAAATACCGTTCTCTCATGTTGAAAAAAGTTTGGATGACAGACTCGTTGCTCTCCGAATTGAAAACACGACATTGGCAAATATATAGGCACCATTGGAAACAGTTTTTCACGCCGAATGAGAGCGTTTTTTTTTTCTCAAACATACTTGTTACCCCTAACAACGGAAAGATCGAGCGAGCGTAGGTGGCCGTAGCGAAACAAACAAGTGAAAATTTCATTCCATGTACAATATTGAGAGAATAAAGATGTAACATTCACACTCTAAAACCCCAACTAAATTAATCCTCTGAAGTCCTGAAATCCCCCTCCCCCCGGCGGAGAACTCTGGTGCAGTTTTTCGTAGCCCTTGTACAAACCGTCAAGTCCCGAGCAACATCCCTGGTTGTCTCCCGTTCCCGATACTTAAGCTTTTTATCGACGACACAGCACCGAACATATACTATTCATTGGTAACTTCGGTAACAGCGGTCATGACATTCCGGTTTCATTATGTGTGGTTCTTTCAGCAGAGAGTCAGTTCAGATTACAGGATTTTTTTTATAAAACAAGCCTATTCGGATTGGAATTTCCAAATAGTTGAATATGCGGTAAAGTGAGATTCCAATATCCCTGTGCACTGTACGTTGGCATCGAAAAATCCTAGATTTTAACACCTTTATGAACACTGCATAGGACATTCGTAGCCTAAGAAAGCCTCAGATAGCCTTATCAGCAAAGGCTCTATGTTTTGGTGCGATTCCCGATCCGGTCAAGGAGATCTTTTAGCTGGTATTTTTTTTTTGAATTTTCTGATTAATTGGAATATCAAACTACGTCATGTGTTCTAACTTGTAATGTCGGCAAAAAAAATCGTTATTTTGCTAACTTGAGATAAGCAAAAAGCAAACTCTAAAAGCAATAAAATTGAAATGCTAAGAAACAAAGAAGATATGAGCATCCATGTGTACAGTTATAACTTTCTGAACCGGATAAGTTGTTCAGTATGACTGTCAGAAGATAAGTCTTGCATTGAAAACCTCAGGTGTGGAGGTTGGAGGTCATCTACCGTTGCAGAAGTGATTCACTGAAAATTCATTGCAGCGGAAGAAACATGTTTACGAAACAAACAGTGTGGGTATATCATGGGAAAAATTTGAGATTTTCAACAGGAGCGCAAAATATCCCTCTGGATAACATTTTTAAAGAGAAGCATTCCTTGAGACCATTTTTCTGTTGGCCTGACTGTAAAAAAAGATTGGTCTTGTTAAAACTTTTAAATTAATCGTTTTAACGCTGTCGAATGTTAATAAATCTAGCTAACTTTATCAGGTAAACCTTAAGAATTCAAGGAGAATAAAATGAATCAGCCAATTGCCAACTACAAAGTATCTCATGAAATAATAAAAACAAAGTTTAACTCTCACAATTCACATAAGTCACACTATCGTATGTGTATTGATATTAATTTGTTTATTTCGTATATTTTCATTGGTATGTAAGGAGTAAAAGGATTTTCTCTGACGTTCTTTACCCATAATTGTGACGTTCTGGTACCCATAATTGTGTTAGAAAAAGTCAAAGCAAAGTTTAACATAATGCTGTTCTATTGTAACTCTAATGCCTTGTTCAGACTACAGAGTTGTAACATAATACAAGTGTGTTATAAAAATTATCAACACGAAGAACGTAATCAAGATAGTCTTGTATCTTGTTACAACTCTGTAGTCTGAACAAGGCATAAAGTGCTGCATAAAGTAGCTCATTAGACCACCGATTTTTGTTGTTGCGAAAAAGTAAACCATCCCATTATGATGTGCAGTGGCAAAATTTAATAAATATTTATTACTGTTTTCTGGCCAGAATATTGTTCATTTTGTTTATCTTCAGCAACAATTTGAAATTTGTACACGGAGAAAAACAAATATACTAAAATGCATAAATTCTATGCTAAAACCATATTCGATCTATCCAGTCATTGGAATGAATAAACCAGGTTTATACATTGATAATAGTAAATCAAATATATGCATTCCAATGCATATATTAAATTTATGCATTCCAATGCATACTCTAAAAATATGCATTGCAATGCATATTTGTATAAATATATATGCTTTCCAATGCATTAATGAATTGAATACATTACAATGCATATTTATATAAATTTAAGCATTCCAATTCATAAATCAAATTCACTCGACTGGGAAGTTTTTCGGAGTTACATGTCTTGATTATTTATTTATTACAATTTTTCATCTGCTGATCGTTCCTCTTGGATCAAATTCTGTGACTTACATGCCCTCTTTTATATGTTATACCTTATTTTCTCACGGATATGTTACTCAATTTTCGTTCAAAGTGGAACATCTCTATTAATAAGTTGTTCCAGTTTTAACAAAAATTGAGTAATTTTTTCGTGAGAACAAAAGAGACCGCAATGTGAACGAAAAAGAGGCTGTTTGGTACATGTGATGTTACAATAAGGGAGCTAAACTTTGAAGGCGGAAGTATATCACGATGCTCCTTCGTGTGGCTAGCAAGCTGTGTATGTGTATCATACAACTAAATAAACAGTATGAAATTTCCAGTTCATTTTCTGTGAACTCTTGTTCAAATTTTAACGCCAATAGAATGTTGTCTTCAGTGTCTGAATGGTTATCTTCTCGGTCGCTACTTTCACCTTTATTTCTCTTCCTGCAGAATATCCTTGCTTTGAAAGTGGCTCCAACAGACAAAAGCTATTTCAGGAATAGTCCATGATTCCGGTTTGCCCAATGCCTTAATCCACTTCATCGGGGTAGCTTTCCGTGCACTTTGGTAAACGGAAACTGCTGCAAAAAAAAACATATTTTACAGTAATAATAATTTTGTTACGACTGGGTAATTTTGTAATGTTTACCTTGCGAACTCAATGACGAAGGGACAATGTAACTCGCTATCAGGAGACAAAAGAAAATTAAATTTACACAAGTCATCTAAGCTCACGGAAAGTAATAATTATCTAAAATGTAATGCAATGCATAAAATATATCATTTCAATGCATACTTTTTATGCATTGCAGTGATTTAAAAGGAATAGAGCGTAGAAAGGAATATATAATATGCCTTTCAGCATTTTCGATTTTCTCCGTGTACATTGGTATCAAAGCTACCGATGGGTGCCCGACCGCTGAGCGTATTCCAACGAGCCAACCGTAATGCAGGTAACCCAACTAAATCTGAACCATTGTGAAGCCGCCCAGCAACTGCTGTGTCAGACAGTTTGCGAGTCGGCATTGGATATCGCCATAATTTTCGACCCATACCGCATCCCAGCCGGCAACGGAAACTGGTTTACAAGCACGTCCAATATGGCAGCATTATCGACGACGGGCAAGTACCCAGTTCAAGAGGTTGTGTCTACCACAAACGAACGCTTCGCGGTTGTAAAAGTGAATGGAGTGTTCTTCTGCAGCTGCTACGCATCGCCAAGATGATCATTAGAACAGTTTTCCAATATGCTCGATCAGATGACAACTGAGCTAACTGGCCTAAACCCGGGTCTAATAGCGGGTGACTTCAACGCTTGGGCGCTCGAGTGGAGGAGCCACCTTACCAACCCCTGGGGCCAGATGCTTCTGAAGGCCTTGGCTAGGCTCAATGTGGACCTATCGGACGTGGGTACCAAGAGTACCTACCAGAGAAACGGAGCGTGACGGAGGCGATAGCCGACCTCCGAAGAACATGCCTCCACGCAAGATGGAGGGAGCAAAGAGCGCGGTCAGACGCCGATAGAATCAAGCGTAGAGGAGCGCTAGTCACCGAGAAGGCCGCACTAAAGATGGAGATAAAGGCCAGCAAGCGAACCTGCTTCAAGGGCCTGTGTCAGAAGGCCAATACAAATCCGTTGGATAACGCCTACCGGGTAGTGATGGCCAAAACTAGAGGATCAGCGCGTCCTACCAAGCAATCACCAGAGCTGCTGCAGGTGATCGTTGGGGGACTCTTTCCGAACCACAGCTTGAATCCATGGCCCCCGCCGCCGTAGATTTGTCCCATGACCAGCGTTCCAGTATCCCAGACCTTAACGCTGTCATAGCGAAGAGTGGACGGCTTAGCCGAACACTCGCGACCACGTGGGCATTGATAACGGCACGAAGGGGGCCTGTGACGATGGTGATGAATGAGGAACTCATTGCAATAGCAAAGTCGCTAAAGGTTAACAAAGCGCCGGGGGGTGATGCAAAAGTGTCTGGACGAGGGCGTCTTCGCGGACGCCTGGAAAATTCAGACCCTTGTGTTGCTACCAAAGACAGGAAAGCCACCAGGAGATCCATTGGCATATAGACCTATATATCTATTGGCTACAGTGGGTAAGGTGCTCGAGAGAGTAATCCTCATCAGACTGGACATACACGGAGGGTATAGGCGGTCTGTCTAATAATCAGTTTGGCTTCAGTAAAGGGAAGTCGACGGTGGATCTGCCATCCTGTCCGTCGTTCGCTGCAGGGTTCGTGGGTTCCGCGTCAGTTTCGTTCCCTCTCAAGCGCATCTTTAAAAGTCTCTACATCAAAGTAAGACGACCTCCATCTACCAGATCGTCGCGCCTTTAGCGCAGCCGGAGCTGGTCGCGATGATGGACCCTCTTACCCCACCGCCACGTTCGCGTAGGTTTGGCTACTGGGGCTTCCGACACTATACTCTTCTTCGAAGTGCCAGGTGCCGTTTCGCCCGGGAACTGCCAAGCCCGCTTGGAGGTCCCCGCCCTCATGGTAGATGGGGTCGACTTTCTGACCGAGACGGATACATCCGTCTGGGTCTGCTTCGAGGCTAAAGGTGGGAACACGAAATTATTGCGACACATTCAACAGGGCATAACTTTTTACCATTGGGTAAAAATCAACCAAATTTTGCACACTTTCTCATTGATGTGTATTGTTTACATGCTGTCAAACTCGAAGTCGTGTTTTTCGATTCAACGAAAATGGATGTGAACCAACGCGAGTCGAGAGAACAAATTCTTTCCAAACACCTGGAATTTCTTGACCTATCGCACCGGCAATTGGGAAAAATGTTGAACATTCACCATTCAACCGTCTCCAGAGTGTTGAAGCGGTTCCAGAAGCGGTTGAAGTTGGACCACGGCAAAGGAGCCGGAAGAAAACCGGGACCGGAGAACAAAAAGACGGAGGGAAAGGTGAAGCGGATGATTAAAAGCAAATCCCAACGTCTCAAGCCGTGATTTGGCTAAAAGATCGGCATGTCGCAGAGCTACGTCCAGAATGCAAAGAAGAGAGCTGGACTACATACATACAAGGTACAGAACTTCCCAAACCGCGATGAGCGGCAACAATCGACGGCTAAAACTCGGGCACGGAAGCTCTACGGAAGATGCTGACAAAATATGGCTGCTGTGTGATGGACGACGAAACGTATATAAAAGCCGATTTTAAGCAAATTCCGGGGTTGGAGTTTTTCACCGGCAAGAGCAAGTTCTATGTGGACGACAAATTTAAGAAGAAAATGTCGAAGTTCGCCTCCAAATATCTCATTTGGCAGGCCATCTGCTCTTGCGGACTGAGGAGTGAGCCTTTCGTGACAAAGGGCACAGTAAATGGCGAGATCTACAAATCTGAGTGCCTCGAGAAGCGCCTTTTGCCGTTCTTGCAGCAGCACGACGAAGCTCCGCTATTTTGGCCAGATTTGGCATCATGCCACTATTCTAAAAGTGTCCTGGAGTGGTATGAGGCCAATTCTGTCCATTTTGTTCCAAAGGACATGAATCCGCCAAACTGTCCGGAGCTGCGCCCGGTGGAGCAGTACTGGGCAATGATGAAGCGGGAACTTCGGAAGAGCAAGAAGACTGTCAAAGACGAGAAGGACATGTTAAGAAAGTGGAAAAAAAAACTGAGAAACTGGTACCGGATGACACTGTAAAGACTTTGATGGAGGGCATCAAGCGAAAAATGCATTCAATTTTACACTCAAGGCTCCATCGAATAACTTTTCTTTTGATTTTTGAAGTAAATATATGTATGAAACTACCCTGAAATTTTGGTTTGATACTAAACATTATAAGAAAATTGGCATGACAATTTCGGTGTCGCAATAATTTCGTGTTCGCCCTTTAATGTTAATATATAAATCAAGGAAACACGAGTAATGATAAAAATGGTAATGATGATGATAAAGATGAATGGAAATGGTAATGAACCTCCAGGCACACGATCTTCTGTAGCAGGTAGAAAAAAACTACTTGATGTGATATTTTCACCATGGAACTGACTCTTAGCTTCGAGTCTTGACCAAGCCGGTCAGTTCAGCGCAAGGGGAGCGTATTAGAAGATCGAATGTTAAAGAAACTCTCTCTGATCAAGGGGTTTCAAACGGCTGCCGGAAAAGGAAAGGTTCAAGGTAAGATTTGGCAGAAAAAATTGTTAGTTTCCGAAAAAATACTTGGTTTGGCGGGTGATTTGCACCTGTGGGCTAAATAAATACGTGACAACTGTCACTCTCAACCGAGATAATTATGAAAAAGTTTTTGCCAGACCTCGTTTCTTGACAGTACGGAAATAATGCCTCAGGAACGGTATACCACCAATAGTGTGCAAATCGTATAAAAAGTTAAAAACGTTGGGCAAACGAGCAAGAGAAACCTCAAGAGAACTAAAAAACAGTTGGAAGTCAAAAACAGTACAAGGCAAATTGGCGTTCAGCATCAAATAAGGTGAAAAAACAGCGGTATAAAAGTTGATGGAAGGTGTGAAACGTGAAACCCGATAGCTCGCATTTGGAAAATCGGAAGCATAATCAAATAATTTTCCTGTATTCTGTAGACAATGAACTTCAAAAAGCAATGAAGATTGATCATTTACATAATCAACTAATCAGTGTGCACTTAAACCTGTTTGTCCAATTTTTTGACCGTTCCACCCTTTATATGGAACGTTAGCTGAACAAAACAATCATTCTCTTGAGAAGGTAGGTACCATCGTAAAAAACACTCTAAAGCAGTCATGGATAGTTTTGTCGATTGTTGTAAACGTCTATGTAAACAATCAATAACGTCAGATGTGTGCACAACGCAGAGAAAATACTCAATGATAGGGTTGTTAGGTAGTCAAATATAGGCAATTTCCCCTACTATATACCAATACATCGCCACTATCGCGCTGCCAACGATCCCCCAAAACGAGCAACATCTTCGACCGAGCCAGCATCGTGCAGATCGCCGCCTTTATACTCGGTCAATTGCGACTCCCCCAAACCCCTGTGGACCGCAAGCCCCTCGGAGTCTGCAAGATCTGCAAGTGTTTATTAAATTATCAAAAATCTTAATGGTCACGTGAGTGCATAAATTTTCTCGTTACGTGTCGGCATCGCTCTGGGTCTGGGTCTGGTCTGGAGCCGGGGTCAATCGATACTCCTCCCTTGTCGGACCTTATGTTTATGTTATGTTTTTTTTTGTGTCGCTTCTTCTCCTTGTCGGATCCATCCAGCGCCGTACACAAACATTTATTCTCACATGATTTTTCCACCCGACCGCGCTTATCGCTGATTAATATGTGAAAACAGTACTCGCGGCGGGCATTGGTGGGTGAGCGCGAAAGCAGAACGAAGAAAGCCTTAGACCCAACCATTATCGAGTCTCCGGGTGTAATGAAAGAGTCGGATTTTCGTACGATTTTTTAATGGCCATGTGTTGTTGTGGTGTTGCCGAGGACGCCGAGGAGCAGGGCCAGTGCTACGAAATGCTAAATGGGGTTCGTGTCCGAGTGTATCTTTCCGGTCGGTGCGAGGTCGGTTACGTCTCGGACTCCGGCTTGGTCTGGTTGGTTCGGGGTGTGATGTTAATCAAACATTCGTTACCGCCAGTCGGCAAACCAGTGTTTAAGGATGGATAAATAATATTTGACATGCAATAAAATAAATACTATGCAATTAGAGTTTATGATTTATGCTGCTTTAATAAAGTGCGCGCGCAGAGTTACTTTTGCGGTGCGAAACGCACCATTTAAGACTTGCTAAATGCTGAGCGGAAGGTGCCAACAGGATTGTTGCTCCGCTGCACATTGAAGATATGTGTATTATTAGTGAAGATGTCTGGTACTTACGCAGGAAATTAACAACATAATCGTTTCAGTTGCTTTGAAGAAAGAGCGCTCATTGTTGAAGTAGGATAAGTTTCATTGGTGGCGTGATCGAGCGATGGCCATTGTCTCTAAAGAAAATGTTGAGCTAACGTTTTTTTTTCCTTCCACCAGTCTCAAAATGCCATGCGATAAAACAGTTGTCATGTTCTCATTATTATGTGACAGCCCTGGCATAAAATAACTGGCAAACTTTCGCATAGTTGTCCATTAAACAGTGCTTCACTACTGCAGCAGGCAAATAAATCGTGTATGCATTCACTACTTTGTATCTACGAGACAAACCAAACACGAAAGCCCAAACCACAGTCCGCAGACTTTTCTCGGGTGCAACAACAACGACAAAGCCAAGAACCGGGTGAAGTAGCACACGGAGCACACAGATAAACCACAAAACACATAATCCACCAGTCAGTGGAGAAGTTATGAAAAGAGGAAATCTTACCATATTTCACATAACATACTTCTCCGATGGACGGTCTCCGTTTGCAAAGTGGCAATCATGTTTGTCTACCCCCCCCAACCCTCCTAGTTATTGTCCATGAACCATCCACCATCCGATGCTCGTCTCGAACGACCGAACGAACGACCGTCTTGAAGAAAACTTCAACCGGCTGACACTTCCTCGGGGGCATTCGAGGGGAAAATCATAAGCAAACCGTGCTTCAACTGCAACTCCCCCTCTAAGAAATAAGAATAAGCAAACTAGCCCACTTCTGCAGAAGCCAAATCTCCAAAGGGATCATCACCCGCCACATCATCTACCTACATCATCTTCGTCATCTCAGCCGGTGTGACGAGCGACTACGGAAAGTCCTCTCACTTATCCGCAAGAGGAACGATTTGTGCAGGAACATCTGAGATTTATGAAATAATATATGATATGATATGATAACGTTAAATAAATGAACTACCTCACCGACTGCTGCTGGCTTAGATAGCTCCAGAGGGGTAGGTATAGTTATTGGGTGTCTCATAGATACGGTACGAAATGCTGCCATTGAATCGTGAATGGTTTCGGATTTCCTCTGTTGGATCACGATGTGTGTTTGCCATTGTGTTGTTTGAAGTGCAGATGCTGTGTAGGGGATTTCCAACTAATTTAAAAAAAAGTATAAGATTATCAAGAATTGATATATTTTTTTCGCTTGCTTGATGTTGAAAGATGTGAAATTTGCAGTAGTTCTTGAATTTATCACAACAGCTTATGGAATATTAAATAAGGCTTGCGTCATTTAGAATTGGAACAAACTTTTGCTCATGTTGTGGCGCTCCTGGTGGAAGGATTTGGAAGTTCTTGGCGCTCACGTGTCGTGAATTTTGTCAGTTTCACGTATGTATTTTTGACATTCCGCAAATCGACTATACTTTGTAAACAATCAACATGGAAGCCGAAAGAAGGGAAAAACTTGTGCACAGTTATTTGGAAAATCCATTGTGGCCTGCATCTAGGCTAGCTAAACAGCTGAAATTGCCCAGAAATACCGTATGGCGCGTTATCAAACGGTATAAGGAAACATTAACGACGATTCGGAAGCCTCAAGCCAATCGTCGGAGCGGAAATGTGGACCGGAAACTGCGTGGTAAAATTTTGAAGACGATTAAGAGGAATCCCAATCTGTCGGACCGTGATTTGGCCAGAAAATTCGGTGCTGCCCATAGTACCGAGAAGAACTCGACTCCGGGAAGGAATCAAGCTGTCATTACAGCAAAGTCGTTCAAGAATGGTATGCAGAGAAGGGGTCCAGGTTGTTCGAAAAACCTTAACCCACCCAACTGCCCCAGTTCCGCCCTATTGAAATACTGGGCAATCATGAAGAGGAGACTCAAGGCAAAGGGAAAGGTTGTCAAAGACATCAATCAGATGAAAACCTGGTGGAATAAGATAGCTAAAACGATGGAAGAAGAAGGTGTGCGCCGCCTAATGAGCCGTGTTACAGGAAAAATTCGAGAATTCCTTCGAAACCGTGACGAATAATTTTATCCGTATTTTTTTTTTTTTAAGTTTGAAGAAAACGCTACATTTGTATTAAGAAAGATCTTGAATTCAATAATAAATAACGGAAATACAGGCAATTGTTTATGTTCCAATTCTATCTGAAGCAAGCTTTAATAGTAGCTTTGAAAAAATCATTTTTTTTCTAATATCTGAGAACGAAGTACTGAGGTACAGGGTGCGGCAGAAAATAATGCGAAAATGTTTAAACTTGAGTATTGGTGTATTAGCCTATCACCATCTGGAACCAAGAGTGAACATTAATGTTTTTGGCTAGAATGAAAGATATGAAGGAAAAATGTTGAAAGTTCCGTCAGTGTACGGCAGGTTGGAAATAGAACAGATGTTTTATTTAGGAAATTGAGCAAAAAGGGCATGTGTACCGTGTACTCGAACCACTGACGTCAATTTTTGCCTAGCATCCCAAGTTGACGTCTTTGGTTCGAGTACCACTGTACACATGCCCTTTCGCTCAATTTCCAAATAAAACATCTGTTCTATTTCCAACCTGCCGCACACGGATGGAACTTTCAACACTCTCTTTTCATGTATTTCATTCTAGCCAAAAACATTAATGTTCACTCTTGGTGTCTCATGGTGATGATCGAACATCTTCATCATAGTCGTTACTCCACGCACGGAGAATACATAACATAACAATTAATGTATGTTGAGTATTGGGTTAATTCGTGTGGCTAGTGACTAATTTCTGTCAAAAGTGCATTTGTTTATGTTTAATTTCAAGTGCTGCATCCAAGCATTCTATTTGTTTTATAGCACATTCGCCAAAATGTTCGCGAAAGAAGTGATCACCAGTTTGTTGCTCGCCCAGAAGAAGCTGGAAGAGATTTCCAAGGTGGTAGGGTGCCATGCGGCAGCAGTTTACCACATGAAAAAGTCCCTGCAAGATGATCCTAAGTAGCGGAAGCAGGGAAGCGGACGTCCGCGCTTTGCACGCACGCCCAACGTGATCAAATCGGTCCGTGCAAAAATTGCTCGCAACCCGGTGCGTTCAATAAGAAAACTTGCAAAGGAAGCCAATAATAATCATCAAAGAAGACCTGCATGCATCTTCCAGAGCCAGAGTGAAACGCCACTTGATTACGGACCGGGTCAACGAACTACTAGTGACTCGTTCCAAGAGATTACTATCCTTGTTGAAGAAGGAAAACATGATAATCCTGTTCTCCGACGAAAACCTTTTCAGCATCGATGCTGTGGCCAACAGCCGCACGGACCGGTTCATTTCACCGCAGAAAATAAAGAAACGTTCCGGAAAAAGTGAAATTCAAATTTCAAACCAAACATCCGGCTGGTGTCATGATGTTTGACTTGATGGCGTTCGACGGTTTGAAAAGGCCGCCTGTTTTCATTAATGCTGGAGTTGAAATCAATACCGAAGTGTATATCGGTATTTTAAAGGACCAAGTGCTTCCCTGGGTGAAGGCCAACTTCTCCGAGGACCAAAACGTTGTCCTACAGCAGGATGGAGCGCCGAGTCACACGTCCAATTAAACTCAACAATGGTTGAACGATAAAATGAAGTTTGGCCGAAGGATTTGTAGCCCCCTAGCAGTCCAGATCTAAATCCGTTGGATTATTCGATTTGAGCATATGTTGAAGCACGAGCCTGCAAAACATCACACCCTAGTGTGAAAACCCTGAAGTCAACCATAACACGCACATGGCAGTCAATGTCGGAGGACTACGTCCGAAAGGCATGCTCAGGCTTCCGGCGTCGGCTCGAGGATGTTATTAATAAAAATGGAGGACACATTGAATAAATTTGTTTAAAAGGACCTTATAAAGATAACTGCATTCGAAAATGTTGATATTATTGCTTGAATTAGTTGAAAATGGGATTTGAAAGAAAAAGAACAAATTTTCGCATTATTTTCTGCCGCACCCTGTAGAATTATGAAGTTTCAAACTATACACAATGTTTTTTTTTATGTGTAGGTATTTGTTTGAAAGCTTATGTTCTCAAAAATTCATCGGTGGTAGAAAAATCTGGTTCCAATTACATTGGCCACCGGGAATCTGTTACAAACGCAAGGAAGTTTTGATTTCGATGTGTGAACAAGATTGCATACAAACCATTCCAGACTAGTTGTAGAGAGTTGCCGTATTGAACTAAGTTTTCCAATATGTAACTTGTCGTTTTTTGTCGTTTTCATATTAGTTTCAGATCATGCCACAGAGATGGCACTACAGTCTATCTTTTCCAAATGAAGCACTAGACAGTAGCCGTATTTGGCAAAGTATTCTAGTGTGTCATTTGTCGTGTATTGCCATTATCATATTATATCCAGATATTGCCACAGAGATGGCGCCACAGTCTATCCTTATCTAGAGGGTTGCCGTTTTCTGCAAAGTTTCTTAATATGTCATTTGTCATCTTTTGACAACATCATATTAGTTCAGGATCTTGCCCAGAGATGGCGTTGCAGTTTTACTTTGTAAAATGAAGCTCTAGAAAGTTATCATCTTCGGCAAAGTTTCTTTTTGTGACATTTGTCGTGTTTTGACCGATTAAATCAAGATCTTTCAGCAGAGATGAAGCTGAAGTCTATGTTTATCAAATGAAGTTTGAAAGGTCTTAGGCATAGTTTTTTGGTATGTAAAATGTCATCATACAGTGACGGACAATATAATAAGACCAAATCCCGATTTTCATCAGATGGGCCATGTATGGAGGGTCGTTTTGATTTTCCCTGTGAAGCAATTGAACTGAAATTTTGGCCACAACCTAGAAATAACCTGAATCTGTAATAAATTCTTAATTTTTCATTTACTACTTCAGAAGTTACAGGAACCATCTATGACAAAACTATAACACCACCTTTTTAATGTCCATAGATAAGGTCATGTTGATAGGGTTTGAAACTGAATCTGTAGTGAACTGTTTTTAAAATAATCTACCTTATGACTCAATTTA